>JAXGGA010000290.1:0-261933 GCA_038373865.1 Uloborus plumipes
CAACCTCATCGTTCCTCACTCCAGGTTTAAAATTAGAATGTTTTATTCTGGACTATGATTGCTAAAACCGCTTAAAAAGCAGTATTGTAGATCCAATGGCAGTGAATGGTTCCACGCAATTGCGTGAACATCGCATCTGACATTGCACGCATTCAAATACCCAAATTCTACCTATTTCTTGGTTTATCGGTTAAAATACCGAGAGACCAAGAGTAGAATAGATTTCGGTTGTAATACCACAGAAAACACAATGTCTAAAATATAATGGCGGAAAGCACAATATAAAAGTTGCTTCCCTAGTTTTTTTTTCCCCAAGTTCAAACATGCTCCAACTTTAGTATCGGCAATGCATGTCGTATTGAAACACATACCACGTACGAGCTTAGTAAGTTCCCATTTATCTAACTGGTTATCGTAAAGCAGCATTTTCCGTAGCAATTCCAATGCCTGACTAACTTACTAGAACCCAGAAGTAAATCATCAATGCTTGTGGTCCTGATACTAATACTGGTATGAAACCCGCCGATCATCCTTCATTTTCCCAATATATTTTGCATAAGTATTTCGTTCCAGTGAACTATCAAAGGAAGTCCTAGATTTAAACGACTTTTGTAAGTTAACGGCCAATTCAGAGCGAATAGTTTGCATTTACCGTTTTATGGACGTTGTCAAATCCTCCCCATTTTGACCCATACTTTGTACTGTAGCACCTACTATCAAAGTGGCTTTCTGTCACTTATACTGGGCCCTGTCTATAGTGGATGCTAGGTGTTTTAGCCAAATAAACTCATACACCTCAAACAACCGAAAAGAAAACAGAAACCACAGCCCGAGCTTGCAGCTGCATTTTCTACCCAAACTCAGGTAAGAGATAATGCAGTTTTGGAGCGGGGGGAGGGGGGTAATCGTTACAACTCACTTTGAGCTATTATTTTATTGACTAATTACTTAGTAGAGTAAACTAACGTTTTAAGTTATTCCATTTTATATGAAGAATAATATTATTTCGGGTAATGAAGCTATATACTCCAACTCTCGAAATTGCTAATTTTCAACGGAATTCGATCGCGTTGAGCGACCTCTAAATATTATTCAATTGAGCTAAAATTTTACGTACATCACATTCATGAATAGTGTAAAAAAACTGCGGGGTAAGACCAGAGAAATTCAAAAAAAAGTTTTTTTGAATCACCCTAGTGTGCATAGTAAACTATTTTTTCAGCTGTTTTTAAAAAATATCTTAGTAACTTTCTTATGGTGAAGGAAATACACTTTAAGATTCACTGTGTATAGCAAATCACTTAATCAACTGCTAATCTCCATATATTATTTCTCTAAGCCGAATCCTATACCCGGTCGAAACTCGCTCATTTCTTTATCGAATTGCAAGAAAATTTATGATTTTGAAGCTTATCCCGCGGGCTATTGACGAAAATTAGACCCACCCTCTAAAAAGTGTCGGTTCGTTTTTTATTCGAACTTCAATTTTTGGGCACAAAATTGACTCTATCTAGCGAAATAATTGTCGTATCGTCTCCATTTTGATTTCATTCGAAAGATTAAAAAAAATGCGCTCTTTAGAACGTTTCTCCGCTAGCGCCGCGTAACGAGAATCTCGAAAATCCACGTTTAAGCGACTTATAAGCGATTGAAGTTTGAAAAAGTTAAATTTTTTGCTCAAACGTTAAAATCGTTACATTGTTGTTCAAATCAATTTTAAATGCGACATTTCAAGCCAAGGCTTAGCTTGGTAAACCTTAATTGTAACTTTTATTATTTCAAAATACTATGGTAGTTTTGCGATAACGTTAGTATTTAGTTTAGTAGTAGCCTTGGGTATTTGATTTTAATATAGGGTATCACTTTTGTAGTAGTTGTAAAAGTAAACGTGTCTTTGATCTCTTTGAAAAGTTGTCAGAACGACGGTAGTAGATGGCGATGTTGTGTAAATGAAGCCAATAAAAATTGTCGTATTAAATTTTAAGTTTAGAGTTTTTTTTTTTTTTTGCGGAATTCCGCACGGGTCACCTAGTAGTTAATATTCTGGTAATTTTCGTTATCGAAAGCGAATATACTTACCGTGTATTGCATAAATGTTTCTAAAACTTCAGGTAATATACCTTTCAAACACTAGAGGGGCTAAAACTAATGTATGAATTGGAATGGAGTTTTTCATAAACCAGTATTAACTCAAATTAATTTTAGTAGTTCAAAATCACTTTATAACAGTTTATGCTATTAACTACTGCCGGTACAACTGCTATTCCATTACTATTATTCATGATTATTATTTTTTTCTTGGAACAAAATAAAATTTTAAACTTGTTACTGGACACTAGGGCTGCGACATCGATGTCGATGTTTTGGAAACATCGATGTTTTTGCTAAAACATCGATGTTTTTACCATCGATGTTTGAGGGTCGATGTTTTCCCAACATCGATGTTTTGGGTTCGATGTTTTTTTCGATGTCGATGTTTTATAATCCAGCAAAAAAAGCTTGATAAAAATATGCGATATGCAGACGTATTAAGAAGTTTTCATCCTTAATCAGAAGTTTCAGTATTAATCTGATTAGAAAACATTTTCTATGATTATTATCGATCTTTTGCTCTCGATGTTTCTAAAACATTTCTAATTTGCTTTCGCCATTTTTTAAATTTATTTATTTTATTGTTATTCTTTATGTAAATGTTTTAAATTTCAGCAAAGAAAAAAAAAATCATCAAGATATGCGGCCAAAAGTTATATATCGTTAATCAGCCGTTACACTATCAATCTCGTTAGAAGACGTTTTTGATAGTTACCATCGATGAATTAAGGTCGATGTCTTTTAATGATCGCTGTTTCGCGTTCCGTATTTTTTTTCTTTCGATGTCTGTTTTACACTTCAGCAAAAAGCAATAAAAATATGCCAAAAAAAAAAAAAAAAAAAAAGATTCATCTTTAACAGTTGCAGTACCTTTCGTATTGAAATAGTTTTTTTTTTTAAATTACCACCGATGATATACGGTCAACGATTTTTAAACATCGTTGTTTTTGTTCTGCATTAGAAATTTTTTTAGATAACGGTGTTTTACATTTCAACAAAAAAGGTTTCATAAAAATATCCGACAAATAAAAGTTATACAGTTAATCAACAGTTGCAGTGTCTATCTGGGCTAAAAAAGTTTTCTATAATTGGCATCGATATCATACAGTTGATGTTTTTCATTAGACAAAAGATAAATCTAATTGAGCTATATAAAGAGGCGCAATGTATTGGCGAGTTATTGCATTACTGTACATTTAAATATGTAAGTAATTTTTATAAAAAAAAGTCGATGTTTTGAAACATCGATGTTTGAAAACATCGATGTTTTTTGGTCGATGTATCAACACTATCGATGTCTTAATTTCGAAACATCGATGTCTTGAAACATCGATGTTTTGCCTTCGATGTCGCACCCCTACTGGACACATTATTACACAACATTTTGTAGCTATACCAGAATTCGCAATAACATGCATCAATGTCTTCAGGGTTATAAAGAGTTCAAGAAATATAATTATTGTCTAAAAGTGGCAATTTCGATGCGCACATTCGTCCTTAAAAAATAGTAGAAATTAATACAGTTAAATATCAGTTCAACATTAGTATTAGTTGTTTCTTGTTTTGCGCATTTAATTGTGAAATATTTTTTTTTCTGATTTCAAAACAAAATGAACATTTATTGATGGAATTTTTTTATTGATTTTCTTAGCGTCTATTTAACCAATGCTTAACTTATTGGCTCATTTCTCTCTCGTGTGGTATCACAGACAAAGTGGAACAATCACAAAAGCACATACTTCGTTTTAATATCTCTTTCGCTATTTAATCCTTTCCATCAGTGAGGAACGAGAAAAGCAGCATGCAGCGACAGAAGGAAACAAGTAGGAACGTCATGCAAGCTCAATGCATTCTTTCGACAACCAATACTTTCGATTCAATGGAATTAAATGAATAGGTTTCGATGGATCAGGATGCCGATTATCAAAGAGTGGATGCGTATTTTTGCAATTCTTTATTCCATAGCAAAGACAAAGAAGGAAGATATAGAGTGCATCTGAAATTCTATCATTTTGAAAAGTATTGGACTTTAAGCTAGAAATGCTTTGGTGCGGGGGATATTGAAATGTATAGTAATATATTTATAAGATTGGGAAATTGTGCAGTAGATTAAGTATGATAATTTTATTTTGTGTATACGACTGAACTATGTATGATCAGTAATTCCCATGAACATCATATTAGTTGCACTATTAAATTTTTTTGATTCCACATGATTATCTTGTGTGACATAGTTCTTTGTGGGGACTGAACAGTTGCTAAATCTTGTATCAAAGATCCTGCCTTTAGGCACTGCTAGTATAAATGCACACATATACTTTGGGATGAATGGATGAATGGAAAGGGCATGACCAATGAAGTTTATTCCGTCGAATTAAAGATTAGCATCTGCTTATTTATTTATTTATTCATTTATTTATTTTTTGCATTTCTTTCATTCTAACACTAAGGGCCAGGCTCCACATCAGCAGAAAACCGACCAAAACCGAAGGCAGAAGCTGAAAATCCGAGCACCCGGATTTTCGGTTTCTGCCTTCGGTTTCGGTCAGTTTTATGCTGATGTGGAGCTAGTCCCTCAATGTTTGAGCATATCAGAAAAAATAACTATTTAAAATGTTTATTAGTTTTAAAAATTATATAAAGAAAAAAATGTATTTTTCAAATTTTATAAATACACGTATTAGAATCAATTTAAAAATATTTATCTAACCAGAAGAGTTTTATTGTTTCTTAAAATTAAAACGTAAATACATAAATATAAAACAAATCTAAAAATATCCTATCTTCCGATTTTAAATGTTCAAAATAGCTAACATTTAGTTATTACTTGTTGAAAAAGATTTTTTAAATCTTATTTTTAGTTTCTTCGTCTACACGTTTCTAAAACCTCCCTTTCCGTAACATAATTAGATCTGCCATTGGCGTTTTTAATGTTTCATTTTCGAAAAATGGATGAGGGAGCACCCCGAACTTATCATTTCCAATGATAGTCTAGTGTGCATTTTAAAGACTACAAATTAGAAAATTCCGGGGATGTGGAACAAAATTTCCTCCTATTTGAATACCTCCAAAGCTTCTTTCAAAAATAGCATTTTTAGAGTGGCATTTTCAGAAAAAAAAAAAATCGGTGGAGAATCTCCAATATCGTTTTACGTAATCTATATATATAAAGATGACGGTGTTTGTTCGTTTGTAACCTCTGGCCAGAAGCTCCCACAGCACCTACAGACCTGAAACTTGGCTCAAAAATTCGAACGTATCCCAGTAAATCCACCTCGAAAGCCAAATTTTTAATTTCAAATTAGTTATTTTTAAATTAATTAATTAGTCTCATTTTTGTTGTATCCGCCATAATTGAGGGGGGAAAACCTTCCCCCAACCCAAAACATTATATATCGCTGGAAAGGGTTTTTTTTTTCTGAAAAAGAAAAGTTTTAGCACGTTTCTGTCCGTTAATTAGTACAGGAGATATTAATTAATCAAATTTAGTCAATTTTCAAGGCTTAACTATGTACGCAATATTGAAACACTAGGTCCACTTTCCTGATCAGCTGCTCTTTTGTCCCTGAAGTTACTTTGTGGTTTAAATTTGCGTATAGATTTAAGCCTTGAAAATTTTTTCAATTTGATTAATTAATATCTCCTGTTACTTACTTAACTTTCTGTCTCTTATATTTATTTGGCGAATTGATTTAAACTTTAACATGACTTTAAGTGGAACTTAAAAGGTTGTGGAGCGCATTTGAACTAAAGGATATAATCATTTTTCTTCAGAGGGGGTTAAAGTGAATTTAAATTTATTAAGTTGACTTCCTCAAAATTCGGTGTTACCGAAAATGTCACAATGGAACTATTATCGTTAAAAAATAGTAATGGCTATGCAGTCACTCATCGTATTTGGCGTTGTAAAGTTTGGCCACAATCGAGAAATTTACCAAACCTCCCAGCCAGTGAAACACTACTTTCTCCAAATCAAAGAAAAAGAAAACGCTCTGGTAAGGAACAGCAGTTGTTCGCAGTCTAAAGAGAACATGTTTAAAACATGTAACAAACTTATTGCATGTTTAAAACATGTATTTAATGCCGCCATCACTAAATTTTTAACAATAATAGTTCCATTCTGACATTTTCGGTAACACCGCTATTCAGTTACCCTTCGTATTTGGCGTCGTAAAGTTTGGCAACGATCGAGAAATTTACCAAACCTCCCAGCCAGTGAAATCTTACTTATTTGAGGGTCACTGTTAGATTGTGATCACTTCAAAGAAATGTTGCAAAAGATCATGGAAGAATGGTTGTGGCTGACCTACCTGACACAATCGGTTCCCTATGTTAATAAATTTAGATTTGGCGACCAATTTTACATTGAAATTACGGTTAAATCGGTGAAGGGGAAAACTTTCCCCCACCCCATAACATTATATATATAGCTGGAAAGGATTTTTTTTCTGAAAAAGAAAAGTTTTTGCAGGTTTCTCTGCGTTAATTAGAAACGGAAGATATTAAATAAGAGCGATTCCATACCAACTCACCGAAAAAAAAAAAAAAAAAGTTGGTCGCACGACCGACTCGGATTTTTTTAAAATTTGGTACACAGATTGATGGTATAGAGGTATGAAAAAGCCCAAAAGGAAAGTTACCTGCTCCACTTATTTCCCGAGATACGGGTCCTCAAAGCTTGTCCGGACCTCCAAAATACCAAAAAATTGATGTTTTTTAATAATTTTTTCTTAAAATTTCTACTCATGCAATATGAAAGTGTTTGATATCTACAGAAACTAGCTACTCCTGGCATTCAGAAAAAAAAATATGGCAATGTTTATAACGGAAAATGTTAAGGTACAGCACTCTTAGAAGTTGCCATCACAAAAATTTGATTTTCCCGATTTTGCTAAAATTGAGGAATTTATTCCAAAAAAAGGAAGACATAACCAAAGGTTTACTCACTTTCTGGTAGTGTACAAATGTTTACTATAAATGGTTACACAATGCATAACTTTGATTTCTCACTCCTTCTTGGAAATATTTTAGCTTAAAGATAAGCCATAAGGCAAAAAATGCGTTTTTGGCTATCTTGGCAGCCATTTTTCTCATAAAGGGGGAGCAGTAGAAACTTTAATTTTTTTTTAAAACAAGCCACTGATATGTTAGCTATTCACAGGAAAAGACTTTACTTTTGGTTATTTCTTCCATTAAGAGATATCCTACTGACAGTATATGCATGTTTTTCGCGACGACCATATGCTTTTGTTCCCCCTCTCATGGACTTAAAATTGATTAAACCAAAAAATAAGGATACAGTCGAATCCGCTTAATGGAATATCGGTTAATGGAATATCCCGCTTAATGTAATACATTTTCAATGTCCCGAACCGTAGTAAATCATTTCTGTGTTAAATTTCCGGGTTAAAGGAATAACATGTTAGGAAGCAATCCCGGTTAAAAGAATAATTTTTAGCCACGCTGATGTCGATCTCCTTCCATTTCCAACCCCTTTTCCGGATTTTTCCTCCAGTTAAGAGCAATAATGATTGTGAAGCTTATGGACGGCTTCCAAATAATGTTTTGTCACTTCGTTAAAAGAGTGCAGGGGCAAGAAAAGCGATTCCTGGAATTCGAAAGGAATGTTTCCCTACTGTTGTATACTGTTTGTCGCCCCCACTGTGTATAGTTCCTTCTGCTTCAGAGAATGAACAATAAGTTTCGAATAAGCTTTACCTCTAGGGACCCAAAGGAGAGATAAGAGAATAAAGGAGTAATGGGCAAACCAACAGGTGTAAAGGACCAGGGAAGTAGACGAGGCTGTGACGAATCTCTTCCGAGAAGCGCAACGATAATGTTACTTTGATGTTCTGAAATCATTTTCCAATTTTGCTTCGGCTGTGCATGTGCTTGTCTCTTCATCATGTCTTCTAAGCGAAACGATCTTACTTTGAAAGAAAAAGTGAATTTTATTGAATATTCAAATGCTAATCCAGAATGTCATTTCAAGTTTTTCGAGGGGTGGGGGGGGGGCAAAGGGTCCAAACGCAATACAATTTCATCGGAAAACATTAAAAACCACGCCCACTTATATGTAAATGCACTGATTTCTCAAAGCCGGGGGGGGGGGGCAAATGCTCCCCTGTCCCCCCTAAATGACGGGCCTGAATAAATGTACGCAGTTACAACTTGAAAAAAAGTTCGAGATATCGCAATCTCAAGTTTCGAAATTGGTGAAAAATAAAGAAAAAATTCTAAATGACTGGAAATTAAATAAAAACCTTAATCAAAAGAGAAAATACACAGGTAAAGAATCAGAAGTTAAAGATGCTGCTCTCCTTCGCTCGTTTGCTGAGAAACGGGCTTGTAACGTTCCTGGTCATTTAATAAGGTCATTTTTAATTGAATTTCTAAATTTTAATATGTTTAAAGTATTATTAATTAATATATTTAAATTACCATTAATTAATATGTCTAAAGTTATTCGTTATATACTTGTTGATGAATATACTTGTGGTTAAGGCAAATTTAAATGCTTTCTTGGTTTAAATGCAAGTTGGAACGTCGTGTGGATGGAATCCCGGATAATGGAATATCCCGCTTATTAGAATAATTTTCCGTGACAAATTGGCTATTCCATTAAGCGGGCTCGACTGTATATTTATTAATAGCTGTATTATCTACCCGATATGTCATGAAGTTTAATTTATTAAATCATTGAACAATAAATTAGATAATTGATGAAAACAAGAAATAGTATTTCTCTGATGCCTGAGCATTATACATTCATAATTATAAAGCACTAAATACTTTCTTGAGAAATTAATTAACATAAAGGAGCTCTAAATATTTATATTATAAGCAATACCCAATCTTGTGATTGGGTTACTCCTGTTTTTAAGTGAAGAATTTCTTGAATATTATATGAATATCAGGAAAATAAATGAGGTCTTTTCGTTTGATGTAGGATATTTTATGACAAATTTCATTTGATGGCCTACTGACTGAGCATGGTGATAAAGAGCTATTAATTTCAGCATCGAATTCCATTTTACCTTATTAACAGTTAAATATTTGCAAAATAATTAAATAAATAATTTAATATAAAGCCATGCTTGAAGAATTAAAATTAGTGCAACTATATTCCCATACTGATCTTTACAAAATTGACATGCGTTGAGCACTGATAAGAACTGACAAGAAAAAGTTTACTCACTAAAATATTAGTTCACAGATACTATAAAGCATACATTCTATTTTCTACAAAATAATACTGCAACAAAGAACAAGGGTATCTTCCCGTTTATAGCCATCAATCAGGAACATCCAATCACAAGATCGGGTATTGCCTATGAGATAAATATTCGAAGCTCCTTTATTTTAATTGATTATTCAAGAAATTCTTTAGTACCTACCCCTTTATACCCTTGTTCTTTGTTGAAGTATTATTTTGTAGAAAATAGAATGTACGCTTTATAGTATCTGTGAACTAGTATTTTAGTGAGTAAACTTATTCTTGTCAGTTCTTATCAGTGCTCAACGCATGTCAGTTTTGTAAAGATCAGTATGGGAATAAATTAGTTGCACTAAGTTTAATTCTTCAAGCATGGCTTTATATTAAATTATTTATTTAATTATTTTGTAAATATTACACTGTTAATAAGGTAAAATGGAATTCGATGCTGAAATTAATAGCTCTTTATCACCATGCTCAGTTAGTAGCCCATCAAATGAAATTTGTCATAAAATATCCTACATCAAACGAAAAGACTTCATTTATTTTCCTGATATTCATGTGATTTTCAAGAAATTCTTCAATTAAAAACAGGAGTATCCCAATCACAAGATTGGGTATTGCTTATAATATAAATATTTAGAGCTCCTTTATGCTAATTAATTTCTCAAGAAAGTATTTAGTGCTTTATAATTATGAATGCATAATGCTCAGGAATCAGAGAAATACTATTTCTTGTTTTCATCAGTTATCTAATTTATTGTTCAATGATTTAATAAATTAAACTTCATGACAGATAATACAGCTATGAATAAATATATCATTATTTTTTGGTTTAATTAATTTTAAGTCCATGAGAGGGGGAACAAAAGCATATGGTCGTCGCGAAAAACATGCATATACTGTCAGCAGGATATCTCTTAATGGGAGAAATAACCAAAAGTAAACTCTTTTCCTGTGAATAGCTAACATATCAATGGCTTGTTTAGAAAAAAAAAATTAAAGCTTCTACTGCTCCCCCTTTATGAGAAAAATGGCTGCCAAGATGGCCAAAAACGCATTTTTTGCCTTTTGGCTTATCTTTAAGCTAAAATATTTCCAAGAAGGAGTGAGAAACCCCAAAAAATTATTGCGTAGCAATTTACAGGGAGGACCTGTACACTACCAGAAAGTGAGAAAACCTTTGGTTTTGTTTGCCTTTTTTTTTGTAATAAATGCCTCAATTTTAGCAAAATCTGCAAGATCAAGTTTTTGTGGTGACAACTTCAAAGAGCCCTGTACCTTGGCAATTTTCATTATGAACGTTCTAGTATTTTTTTTTTGAATGCCTGGAGTAACTAGTTTCCATAAATATCTAACACTTTTATTTTGCATGAGTACGATTTTTTATAAAAAAATGATTAAATAACATTACTTTTTAGCCTAATTTCCCGTTAAAAATAAAAGACGAAAAAAGCATTAAAATTGGCTTAATGCATCTAAAAAATGTCGCCAAGTCCAAAAAATATCGCCAAGTAAAAAAAATATCGCCAAGTAAAAAAAAAGTCAAAAAGAAACAAAAAAAATGAAATAAATATCGAAAAATTAAAAATTTGAAAGTAGGGTATTGAGATGGGGAATTTGTGTGTCTGTCGGTCGGTCGGTCTGTCGGTCTGTCTGTCCCCCCCTAATAACTTTTGAATAAATATTCCGATTCTCGACAAACTTTTTTTTTTTGTTGGAAAGATCTCGGCGAGTACAGCTCATTCCCATATTTGATTTTTCGATTTGAACAATTTTTGGTGCAACTTTAAACCGTTCAAACAACCTGGCCCGCGATATTAACTTTTTAGTTAACAGTCCGATTTGAACAAACTTTTTTTTTGTTCGAAAGATCTTTTCAAGGGTACTTCATTCCCGTATCTACATTTTCGATTTGAACAATTTTTCGTTCAACATTGAACCGTTCAAACAAGCTCTCACCCCTAATAACTTTTGAGTGAACCGTCCAATTTAAACAAACTTTTTTTTGTTCGAAAGGTCTCGGCAAGGATGCTTCATTACCGTATTTAAATTTTCAATTTGAACCTTTTTTTTCTTCAACATTGAACCGTTCAAACAACCTTTCCCCACATAATAACTTTTAAGTGAACCGTCCGAATTGAATAAACTTTTTTTTGTTCGAAAGATCTCGGAGAGGCTCATTCCTATATTTCACTTTTCAATTTGAACCATTTTTCGTTCAATGATGAACCGTTCAGAAAAAATTTTAACATGAGCGCCTACGGCGAAATTTAAATTGAATGTTTATTCTGAACTTCAAGGCGGATTTCCTTCAAACTAACTTTGTAAGAAAATGGTTTTGATAAATAATGTATTGTAAAGTACTTTTCTGAATAATCTTCTGTGAGGACTCTGATTCCGACTCAGACTCCGCAAACATGGCGGAAATGCAGGCTCAGAAAAAATGACTGACTGGGCCGACGATTTTTTGTTTATTTATTTATTTGTTTGTTTAATTTATTATTATTATTTTTTTTATTAGACGATTTATTTTTGTTAACAAAAATTTTTCATTCACGAGAGCATTTTATTCCTTAGTTATATTTAACAACTGGCAACGGATTAAAAATGAAATTCAAGACATTTTATTAACGAACAAGTTTTACTTTCTTTGATAAAATGTGTTTTGAAGTTCTTTGTACTTCAAAACTATTTTATTTATTTATTTTTTTTTCTTTTGAAAACGATTGTGGAATTTTTCTACGGAAGAACTATAACAGTTACATTCTTTAAAAGGTGCGACAAAACTTTATTGACTCGTTTATTTACTTTTTACGTGTCTATTTTATCTGATGAGAGGGGTATATTTTGCTTTCAGAAATCAGCTTTAAGTGCTATAAAGATATGTTTGACATAATTTTTAGTTTCAGATAATCAAGAGAATATTGATCAGATGCTACAATGCCGATGTCGATGTACGGGAAAGTAGGCTCGTTTAGTTCTTGACAGAACTTCTTGTTTAGTATTTTCACTTGGCGGACAAACTTTGAGGGCATGTATCTCAGAAAATAAGTGGAGCAGGAACCTAACAATTTGGACTTTTCCATGCCTCTATATGATCAACATGTGTGCCAAATTAAAAGAAAATCCGAGTCGGTCGTGCGACCCCTATTCGGTGAGTTGGTATGGAATCACTCATAATCAAATTTAGTCCATTTTCAAGGCTTAACTATGTACGCAAAACTGAAACACTAGGTTTTCCGGATCAGCTGCTCTTTTGTCCCTGAAGTTACATTGGGGTTTAAATTTGCGTACAGAGATAAGCCCTGAAAATTGACAAAATTCGAATAATTAATATCGCCTGTTACTAAACTTTCTATCTTTTTGATTTATTTGGCGAATTGATTTAAACTTTAACATGGCTTTTAGTGTAATTTAATAGATTGTGGATCACATTTGAATTAAAGAAAATGATAATTTTACTTCAAAGGATTAGAGTGAATTTAAATTTATTCAGTTGACTTCCATTTAATGCACGGGCTTCGCCGTGCGGGTACTGCTAGTTAGAGATATAAAACAGCGTTTTTAAAGTTTCAATTTTGAAAAATAGACGGGAGCGTTCCCCAAACATTACCCCTTCTTTTCCTAACATTGCCAAATACTGTTTTGGGAACACTTTTAAGCGTATACAAATTAGAGAAAAAAAAAAGTGTGTGCGCACTCCCATTTCTCTTTACCGGAACACCTCCAAAACCGTCTAAAACTGCAGCTTTAGAACTGCATTTTGAAAAAAGAAATGGGGGAGAGCACCGAGCCCCCATCCCCTCTTTCAATTCTTTAACATAGTTAAGCGAATAGCAAGATGCTATTTTCAAAATTTTCATTTCGGAAAATGGATGGGGTATTGTACTCAAACCTCTTTTATATCTAAACATTACAAAGATTGTCTGATTAAGACTACAAAATCGAAAAATTCCAGGAAAATTATCGGTTTTTAAAATGTGCATTTCAACTGATGAACGGATTAACTGATTTTATACACCCCCGACTTTTTTTGACTTCGCGACGAATTGAATTTCAGTCAGATTCTCTGCGGTACCTGAAATCTTCGAAGGGTTGCATACTAGTGGACAAAATAAGAGAGGCAGATATACAAAGAGAATTAAAAGCTCTTAGCCTGTATCGGAAAATATCCAATATCGCAACGAAAAGGTCATATCCGAAGCATGAAATGAGGGAGACTTCCTAGACTGCTTTCTACTACCAGCTTAAAGGCAAGCCAGATCGTGCCATGCCTTGAAATCGGCACTAGGACCAAGAAGCCGGAACAGGCTTTTAGAATAGTCCTTGCTGATGATGATGACTCTCTAAACATCGGCTGATGCCTTCTTCAGAAGTATTCAATCCGTGGTTCGGATGCGTGAGACTGAAGCTCAACTCGGCAGGAGAGTACGCTGTTATTTGTAAAATATGGTGTTAAAACATCTCCCGTTATGTAAAGTGGTTGCCCATGCTGTGAGACGTTTCTAAGAAAACGTTTTCGGACGTTTCCTAACACTTTCTTATCAAAGTTTCCCCCCGGTTTTCCTTTTTATGGATAAGTTACAGTTGGCACTCCTCCAGCAGGGGAGCTTTGCATTGAAATAAACTATGTGGCAGCAATGTAAGTAAAGCTCGTTGTGATTTTGAACAATAAAAAGCATCGGTTAGGTAAGAATGATCACTTTTTGGCACGCAGTCAAGAAATTGTTTGCAACAAAACTGATAAAACATTTGCAGCAATAACCATTTTTAGTTTAATTTTTGTGGTACTGAAATGATGACTGGAGATGCATCTCTGTATTTAACCTTTCATTCACAGACAGAGCCCGCGGGTCACGATTTTCGGAAATGCCCTCTCTCCGCACCGTGGCTCAGCGGCGTTGAACCGATCTCTTTAAAAAGTTCAATAATCGGAAATCAATAGCATCTCTCTTCATTTATGAGGCATCCGCTCCAGAAGCTCCCTTCCGTTCATTTTCATTTGCCTCATGAAAGCCGCGCCCTCCCCGCCCCGCCGCAACACAAACACTTGTCCCATCCCCGCCATTAATGGACTCTCTCTCCCCTCCTCCGTGAGCATGCGCAGTGCGGGGAGGACACACACGAGCCTGTCCCCATCGAACTTCAGACAAGGAGAAGTGCCTCGGAAGGTGGCTTCCCGGCATGACCGCTGCGCGAGGCAAGGAAGCTGGCAGGCGGATATTCGGTGCTGGAAGCGAAGCCGACACGATGGTCAGACGATTTGCATGACCGCTCTGTGCTCTGGAGATTTTTACTCGGACGAACCATGCCTCTCATCTCACTTATGTGATCCCACACTTCGTTTGCTGTAGATGCGGTGGATGTTTCCATGGGTTAGTCAACTGGATCCTTTTTTTTTCGTGCGTGCGGGAATCTTTCGTCGACTTTGTTTCTGTTCATAAACTTTGCTTGGTAGTTGGCAGCATTTGCTTCTCTTATAATAGTTTCACCATTCGGTAAAAGTAAGAAACTTGTACGTACTGAGGTTTTGAAGAATATTTTCTACAAATAGGAGAAATTTTTACTCGCCTAAGGTGCTACCGTATGACCAAATACGCTTCAATATTTTCTTAGAATAGATAATTTTATAGAAAACAAACTTCGTAGAATTCAACTTCTGGAGACATAAATTCTTAAAATCGCCAGAAGTCGCTAGTTTTAAATCGCTGCTCAATGAATTTTCTATAGATTTGAGAGTATGTTTGTAGAAAATGTCAACTTTCGAGCAAACTTTACAGAATAAAAATTTCTGAAAAAATAAGCATTTTTCTTGAGAAAAGCAACCAATAAAAGGGCCTTTGCACAGAAACAAATTAAAATCTAATTATTTAAAACATTTCATAACTAAAAATTTTATTAACTATACTTAATGCACAAATACTGTTGAGCTTGAAGTTTAATGTTTAAAATGATATTTTTAAATGATAGGAGGCTCAAAATATTTAAGCAATTTATCTATTATATTAGGTAAATATATAGAACAAAAATATGATAATGAAATTCAAATCTGCATGCAAGACTTCGAAGCATCAATTTTAGTACACTTATTTCGAAACTTGGACCACTGAAAGCGCAGCTAGAGCGTTTTGGCACTTCGCAGCAATAACATTATGTCACTAGTTGCTAGTACGATTTCATAACTAGTAATCACTTATAAAATAAATGCTTAAAATGTTTTTAAATGACTTTATATGTAGTATTTCGTAAAAGGGTAGACATTTTAAAATTTATGTTTGGTATGCTAAAATATTAAAAGTGTTAGAAAAAGGGGAAAAAAAAAACCGCTAGTTTAAATCAACAAATGAGAAGAATGTTTCAAAAAACAACAAAATTAGTTTCTCCCAAGCAAGAGTTCCGTTAAGGCTTTCTGCTCCCCAATTCAGAAAGTTAATTTTTTAATGAACATCATTTTTTCGATAATCTACTATCTCCTATAGATAGCAATAATTGAACTAAAAATAAAATTCTTTAAAGTTATCTTCAGAGAAAAAAAAAATATATTATTTGCCTTTTATTGAGAAAGACTTAAAAAACTTAGGAAAATCAATGCCTTAATAAGTTCTCCAAACATCTTTTTGCTCGAGATAAATTAGCATCATGAGAATAATTCAACTAACGTTAGTGCCTGGAGATACATTTTGAAAAGTATTTTAGTTCAGTCGAGAAGAGAATAAATGTTGCCTTACACCGAGAATGCTTTTGGAGTCACAGGTGCTATTGATAAAGAATTTACTTTTAGTGGTTAGTGAAATATTCACAATTTTTCAAACTTAATATTTCGATAATAATTTAGGAAAGGAAGTTTCTGACTATTTTATCGTAGAATGTAAATATGATTAAAAAAAGAAAATTATGATGTGAAAAACGGTTACAGCCAATTGATGGATTTGTTTTCTTGTTCCTCACTTTTCTAAATGACATAAAGCAAGAGTAAGATATCTGAAAAACGATATTTTTGTGATAAATACGTAAGGATTTTCTAAAAAGCTGCACATACTGAAATGAAATCATAGTTTTATTTCGCTCAGTAGTGAGTTTTAAAAGATCGATAGATATGATTGATATACTATCATCGCAGTGACACCGATTAATGGCTTCTCACCCTTAGTCGGAGCGCTCGTATTGGCCGTTGGTGACAATGACACAATTTGCTGAGTGAGTGAATCTGAACATAATGAGGAAAATCACTGCTTTTCGGGACAACGCGAGGATTGTGAAGTACTCGAAGTGCTCGAGTAGGGGTGCCCAGCATGACGACGACTTGGACGACGTGACGGTGGTCAACAGCGCCGCACCGGAGAGCGTCAAATACGGGGGCGCCACGGGCAGCTGCGTGACCACGAACGGACCGCGGGTCGTGCCGGGCATCATCACGTCGAGCGGCGGCGAGATGTCCTGCATGGTGAGCGGGGGCGAGCGCAGGGGCGTCCCGCCCTACAGCCCACCCCAGGAGGAGAAAGGTGCTTCGGAGTCGCGGCAGTCCTTGCTGGACACTGTGGCGCGACGCGTCGCGCCGTCTGAGCCGTACGCCTTCGTCAACAAGGCCCACGTCGGGTCCGAGGCGGAGATCCCGAGGAAGACCAGGGATCTGAGGCGAAAGGAGATCAAGAAAGACCTGGAAAAGTGGGAAACGAGTACTTCCACCAGTGACCGGGCATCGTGCAAATGGACTTTCGTTTTTGACCCTTCTGGCCGGCTCTGCTACTACTGGTCAGTCGTGGTCAGCGTTGCTTTTCTATATAATTTCTGGGTTATCATATACAGATTTGCTTTTCAAGAGATAAACGCAGAGACTCTGCATGCCTGGTTCACCCTGGACTATCTATCAGACCTTATGTACATCCTAGACATAGCTGTCCACTTCAGAACGGGGTTTCTCGAGGAAGGAGTGCTCCAGACGGATTCCGTGAAGCTAAGACAGCACTACATCAACTCTACCATGTTCTATATAGACTGCCTGTGCTTGTTGCCGTTGGACTTCTTGTACTTATCCATCGGCTTCAACTCTATCCTCCGCTGTTTCAGGCTCGTCAAGATCTATCGGTTCTGGGCGTTCCTAGACAGGACTGAACGCCACACGAACTACCCGAATGTGTTCCGAGCTTTGTCCCTCACGCACTACGTCCTCGTGATATTCCATTGGAACGCGTGTCTGTTTCACATCGTGCTGAAGAACGGCGGATTCGGATCCAGGGACTGGTTCGGTCCGAGAGAGGACGTCCATTGTAGCGACGTTCTGTGTGAGTACCTTCAAGGGTTCTACTGGAGTACTCTCGCCTTGACCACCATCGGAGATCTGCCCAGACCGCGAACCAGGGGAGAGTACCTCTTCCTGGTTCTCGAACTGGTCGGAGGACTCTTCTTATTCGCTGCGGTCCTGGGACACGTAGCAAATATCGTCACCAACGTCAGTGCAGCAAGGAAAGAATTTCAAGGTGAGAAACTTTTTTGGAGCAATTTATTTTTATATTAATCAGTCATTTATTCTATCAAGCAAACAACTGTTGGTTTTTATAAAACTTTACTTTGAAAAGCTAAAAAGTGAATTACAAACGAGTGCTTTTACAAAAAGCCTCAGTTAATGTCGTAATAAAACTAAGATAAAATGTTCACTTCGCGGATTCAGCTGCATTAGTGATTGATGATTTAAAATTTAAAACATGATTTTACTTATATACATAAGGGAGGTGAGTCAAACATCAGAAAAGCTTTTTCTATAAAAAGCAACATTTTCCTTGTGTAATTTATTTTATTTAACTTAGAACTTAATGTTCATATAGTTTTAAAGTATCTTTTCTTTTACTTTCACTTTTATTCGGCTATATTAGAAAGTCATAGTTTATCTGTGCACTTCGGAGCTATTTTATTAATAACACTTGCATATCTATTTTAATTTTACTGGTAAAAAACGCTCCAACGGTTGAGCGATAAAATTTGTTCTGGACAATTTAATTCTTTTTTCATGGTATAATATATTTCTTTCTAATTAATAGATAATCCGCTGAAAATATGGAATTACCTAATTGTGTTTATGTGTAAAAGCAAGTTTGAGTCAGTATAGCATTTTTCCAGTTTGTTCTATTGCGAATAGATTTCTACACCCTACCGGCACTCAATGAACTTTCTTGTTTCACACGCATTTACCGATTAATGGATTGAGACACGGATGATTCGGACTTTTCCAAACATCGTGGAAGTTATCAAATGAACTAATGATCAATGGTGATTATAGTTATTATTTTTAATTTATGCTTTTTGTATTGATCAAACTTTCTGCCTCGTTGAAATTTTTCTAAATTTCGATTTTTGAGTTTCCCAAATCTTCCACTAGAAGTTGAAATAAAAGCCTCTTTTCCTCTTTCTTATTTGTTTACGTTGAATTTTCTCTATTATTATATTTGGATTTGCTTCGCTTTCATGAAAGAGTAAAAAATCGCAGTCTGACTTCCAATCGTAACAAATAAAAAGTTTTTTTTTTAGAAAAGCAGTTATAAAGACACTAACCTGTAAAATTTCTGTTGGGTCGTGTATCTTAAATTCTGACAATTTTTTAGCCTGAATCCGGAAACGATCTTTTTTCCTATCATCCAAAGATGTTTTGCAAAACAAAAATTTCAAAACTTGTTTAAAAAAATTGTGACTTTAAAATACGATTAAAATATTTTTCTCACATTTTATTATTATTGTTATGATTATTTTGATCATACACCTACTACGGATTATTATAGGTAAACAAATGAGGGGTCTTCCACTACCCTTGAATGGCAAAGAAAAAGTCCTCCTCCATCTCCAAACTAGCTGTCGTGGCCGTCACGAAGCTTTCTTCTGTACCTATCTTATGAATTCCAGTTACAAAATAAAATACGTACTCGCCCGAATAATTGGAAATAGCTCCAATTTCCCAATTATCGTAATAACCCTGCAAATGCAGAATCAATGAGCGAAATTGGAAATCATTACAAAAGCCTTGTTTAGATTAATTGCAAACATTTTATTTGTTAGTAAAAAGAAATTGGCAACAGTTAAAAATTTCAAATCATTGAAAGTTTTCAGCTGTTTTGATAATTAAATAGCGCGAAAGCGATTTTTTAATGAATTAATTTTTCGCATTGTTGACTAAGCGCAAAAATCACCCCACCCTCCCCCTGGGGCGATTGGCGCCAAAATTTAATCGATGCTTGCTTCTATATTGGGTTAGTGTTATTCCAAATTTCATTCAAATAGCAACAATATTTCTCGAGATACAGTAGGTGCAATGACAAAATAAGCAATTTTGATTGCTCCACCCCCCTTTGAGATATTGACACACAAATTGAATCAGCACTTGTACTCAGTAGGGTCTACCTATGGACCAATTTTCGTTTGATTCTGCCAGTTACTTCCTGAGATATAGCAACCACCTCCGCGCAGAACCCGTGCGATTGCTCCACCCCCCTTCAAGATATTGACACACAAATCAAATCAGCACCTGTATTTTATAGGGTCTACCTATGGACCAATTTTCGTTTGATTCCGCCTGTTACTTCCTGAGATATAGCAATCAACCCCGCGCAGAACACGTGCGATTGCTCCATCCCACTTCAAGATATTAACACGCAAATTAAATCAGCACCTGTACTCAGTAGGGTCTACCTATGGACCAATTTTCGTTTGATCCCGCTGGTTACTTCCTGAGATATAGCAATCACCCACTCGCAGAACACGTGCGAATTCTCTACCCCCCTTGGAGGAATTCGCTAAACAAAGTCAGGTGCACCAGTTCACATGGTGGTACATATGTGCAAAAATTTTTGTTCGATTTCATGCAGTAGTTTTTGCTCTAGCGCGGCCACAAAAACTGGTCACACACATATAGACTCACACACACACAGACACACACAGACAGACATTTTCCAAAAATGGTCGAAATGGACTCAGCGCACCTCAAAACGTGCAAATCCGTCAAAATTCGACATTCGAAAATTTTCACGAAACCAATACTTTCTTCTATATATTAAATACTAGCAGTACCCGCACGGCGATGCCCGTGCAACAAATGTAAAGGAAGTTAACTAAATAAAGTTTAATTCACTCTAACCCTCTAAAGTAAAATTATTATATTTGATTCAAATGTGCTCCCCAACCTTTTGAATTCCACTAAAAGTCATATTAAAGTTTAAATCAATTCGCCAAATAAACGTTTCAATGGGACTTTTGAGATAACTGTAGTGGCAAGATTTTCGAAAACTCTCAACGAACACAGCAATTTTACCCTTGAAGTTTAACATAATCCACCGATTTAACCATAATTTCAATGTAAAATTGGTCGCCAAATTTAAATTTATTAACCTAGGGAACCGATTGTGTCAGGTAGCTCAGCCTCAACCATTCTTCCATGATTTTAATGTGAACATTAAAAGGCAAGAAATATAATGTCTTTCGCACCATCTCTTTGAAGTGAATACAATCTATAACAGTAACCCTCAAATAAGCAAGATTTCCCTGGCTGGGAGGTTTGGTAAATTTCCAGATTGTTGCCAAATTTTACGACGCCAAATACGAAGAGTAACTTCATAGCGGTGTTACCGAAAATGTCAGAATGGAACTATTAAAAATTTAGGTTACTGTTCCTTCACAGAGCGTTTTCTTTTTCTTTAATTTGGAGAAAGAAGTGTTTCACTGGCTGGGAGGTTTGGTAAATATCCCTATTGTTGCCAAACTTTACCACGCCAAATACGAAGAGTAAAATTACTATATTCTTTAATTCAAATGTGCACCACGACCTTTTAAAATATATTGATGACACTTTTAATGCCATTTCAGTTTGTAGTGTTCAATGCGAGGATTATTTTAGTTTTAAAGACTTTTTTCTTCTTTTCGTGTGTGTGTGTGAGGAACTTATTTATTTCTAGCGAAATTTTTACGTTTCAATGGAACTTTTGACACAACTGTAGAGCCAAGATTTTCGAAAACTCTCAACGACCACAGCAATATTGCCCTTGAAATTTAATATAATTCACCGATTTAACCGTAATTTCAATGTAAAATTGGTCGCCAAATCTAAATTTATTAACATAGGGAACCGATTGTATCAGGTAGATCAGCTACAACCATTCTTCCATGATTTTAATGTGAACATTAAAAGGAAAGAAATATAATTGTCTTTCGTACCATCTCTTTGAAGTGATTACAATCTAACAGTGACTCTCAAATAATCAAGATTTCACTGGCCGGGAAGTTTGGAAAATTTCCCGGTTAACTGAATAGCGGTGTTACAGAAAATGTCAGAATGGAACTATTATTATGAAAAATTTAGTGATGGCGGCATTAAATACATGTTTTAAACATGCAATGAAATACGCTTTAAACTGCAAACAACTACTGTTATTTCCCAGACCGTTTTATTTTTCTTTGAGTTGGAGAAAGTAGTGTTTCACTGGATGGGAGGTTTGGTAAATTTCCTGATTGTCGCCAAACTTTACGACGCCAAATGCGAAGAAGAACTGATAAGCCATCCCTAAATTTTTAACAATGATAGTTCCATTGTGACATTTTCGGGAACCCCGAATTTTGAGGAAGTCAACTTAATAAATTTAAATTCACTTTAACCTCCTCTGAAGAAAAAATATTATATCCTTTAGTTCAAATGCGCTCCACAACCTTTTAAATTCCACTTAAAGTCATGTTAAAGTTTAAATCAATTCGCCAAATAAATATAAGAGACAGAAAGTTAAGTAAGTAACAGGAGATATTAATTAATCAAATTGAATAAATTTTCAAGGCTTAAATCTATACGCAAATTTAAACCACAAAGTAACTTCAGGGACAAAAGAGCAGCTGATCAGGAAAATGGCTCTAGTGTTTCAGTTCTGCGTAGAGTTAGGCCTTGAAAATTGACTAAATTTGATTAATTAATATCTCCTGTCCTAATTAACGTACAGAAACGTGCTAAAACTTTTCTTTTTGAGAAAAAAAAACCCTTTCCAACGATATATAATGTTTTGGGGTGGGGGGAGGTTTTCCCCCCTCAATTATGGCGGATACACCAAAAATGAGACTAATTAATTAATTTAAAAATAACTAATTCGAAATTAAAAATTTGGGCTTCGAGGTGCACGAGGGCGGGGTACGTTCGAATTTTTGAGCCAAGTTTCAGGTCTGTGGGTGCTGCGGGGGCTTCTGGCCAGCGGTTACAAACATACAGACAAACGAACACCGTCATCTTTATATATATAGATAGAAGAAAGTAAAAAAAGCATACCTTTCTTTTTTATTTAATTCTTTGATTAAATAATTTTTTCCTGAGTTATATTTTATGTATGCACACACTACTTGTCCAATTTTGATTACTACGTAAAATATTTACGATTTCACACTTGTGTCAAAGATCTTTTCATTCGGCGATGTTTCATGCTTTCTATCTACACTGCAAAATTAAAATGTTGTTTTTACAGTATAATACTGGCAGCAGAAGTTAAAGTTTTAAACTGTAAAAGCACAGTAACAAACTGTAAAACTAGCAATTTGACAGTTTATTGAAACAAAATTAGCTATATTATACCGTAAAAACAACAGTGTAATACTGGCCGCAGAGGTTCCAGTTTAAAATTGAAAAATGCACACTAATAAACTGTAAAACAAGCAACTTTTCAGTTTGTTACTGTAAAATTACTATAAAATTAGCTGTATTATGCTGTAAAAACAACATTTATTTTTTACAGCGTAGTAAATAACATAATATTTTTTTTTTTTTTTTTTTGTGACGTGCTGCCGAGAAGAACGATAAATCCTAGAAACATGAAATTTGATATAAGGATGTAGTTTTTGATGAAGTTGTACATCTTGGTGCCAGATTTTTAATAATTTAACTAGAAAAAAAAATTTAAAAGATGTTTTTGGGAATTTGTGATCATAGTTATCGAATGGCGTCTGAAATTAATGTGTTAATGTATTGTTGTAAACATCGAAACTCAATTTAACTGCTTTCTAATTGTTTAAGCAATACTTCACTAGATAGTGTTTTATACAGGCTGCTTCATTACTCAAAACATCAATGGTAAAGATTTGCCAGCTAGAGAGCGCTGAATGAGGACCACCCAAATGTTTGTTTACATTTATTAGCATGTTGTTTCTGCTGTAGAAAGTGATGTTTATCCTATCTTTAACTGTTAAAAAATATTGATATAGTTAACTGAAGTGGAGTACAGAGTGAATTGATGCCGAAGGCCTTATTAGTACTGCTTTTTAGGGAAATAAATTCCCTTTTCAGGTAAAGTTGGTCGCAACTCATGATTCAGTCATTCGACATTCATTCATCTGTTTACTTACTTCGAATTAGCAACCTATAGCAATGGCGTTCAATTTTGACATCTCTGCAGTAATAAAATATACGTTTAAATTCGCAGCCGATAAATAAAAAATGCAGCGGTATAACTTTGATACCCCCCCCCCCACCATAAATAAACCGCCAAATCTGGCACTCCCCACGGACTTCTTAGGGTTGCTGTTTCTTATTTTCTTTATTTCTGGTAATTATCGTTCTTTATTTTGTCTTTTCTGGTAATTATCGTTCTTTATTTTGTGTTTATCGCTATTTCATTCATTCGCCATTTCTTTGTGTGTGAAGTGATCAAGCGGATATCTGACTTGCTGTGTTCTGCGGCAAATCTGGTTGTATTTTCCAATTATATTTTTTTTCCATTAATTATTTTTAACTTTTATCTTTCAATATTGTTAAGCTGCATGTATTGGATCAGCTTACAAAGTCCAACCTGTAGTCTCGTCAGTGAATACAATAGCCAAAGTAAAACTAATTGCTTTATTCATGATGAACTTATTTACAATGAATACCTTTCAGCACGAATTTCATTATAAAGGTACAATGCCGAAACTATCGGCGTAAAGATTGGTCGACTCAACCGAGTCGCCGATCAAATTGAAAAGCAAGTACAAGCCCTGCAAAGTGCCGGTAGCGAGCTTAAATGCTGCCGGCAATTTGCATATGCGTAACGTGATCTTGATGCAAGAACGAAAAGCGAAGATCGAGAAAAAACTATATGCAAATTATGCATTTTAGAAAATTAAATTAACTCGAATCGTAACAAATATGCCTACTGTATACAGTGTTGTTGAAAAGTTTCAGGGAATTTTGAGTAAGAAAATTGATAGTTGTGCTTCATTTTGGTCGGGTTGGCCGACAGTTGGAAGGCCAGGTATTATTAATTGTCTATTTTTGCATCATTTGGCTCAGGATATGCAGATGTTAATTGATTTTTTGATGGAGGTTGGATTGTTGAAGGTTGCAGTGTGTAAGAAATGTGGGTCTGGTATGAAACAGAAGTCGAAGAAGTCATGTTCCGATGGATTTGTGTATGTTTGTCGCAAAATGGAAGATGGTAATCAGTGCAACACTGAAACGTCTTTAAGGCATAATTCTTGGTTTTCAAGCTCTAAGCTTAAAATGTTTGAGGTTTTGTTGATTACCTATGAGATTTTGAGAGGCACTAAGACAGGGAGGATTGCAGAGGAGTATGGTTTCTCTAGTACTACTTTAGCAGATTGGAGGCAATTCATTAACGAGACCATTTTGAATTATATTGAGGAGAATTCTGAGAAGTTAGGTGGTGATGGTGTAGTTGTGGAAATAGATGAGTCGAAGTTTGGAAAAAGAAAATACAATAGGGGTCATAGTGTTGAAGGTCAGTGGGTTTTTGGTGGTGTTGAAAGGGGAACGGGTAAGGTTTTTTTAGTTGCTGTGCATGATAGGTCTCTGGAGACGTTGTTGTCAGTAATTAAGGAATGGATTAAGCCAGGTACGTCTGTTTATTCGGATTGTTGGAAAAGTTACGATTGTTTGACGGATGTGGGTTTTGAACATTTGAAGGTTAATCATTCTTTAACATTTGTAGACCCCGATTCCGGGTGTCATACAAATACGATTGAAAGTACGTGGAGGCATGTTAACGCTTCTTTGCCTACGTACAATCGCAAGGCAGATTTTAAATTTTACCTTGCAATGTACATATTTCGTAAATCATGTTTAGCGGCTAATGTTGATTGTTTTAATAAATTTATTGAACTTGCTGCTGGGGTAAATTGGGAGGAATTCAAAATTTCTGTATGAAGAAATTGAAGAATTCTTGTATGAAGAATTCTTTTTATTAGATTGCCGACACGTATTTTCAATTGTATTGGTTAACATTTTTGTGTAAATTGTGTTTTTTATGTTATTCAGTGTCATTTATTTGTATTTTTTATCTATTCATGGTATTTTTTGGTATTCTTTTTTTTTTGTTGAAATGATTCCGTATTTTTTATGTTTTTATTATCTGGATTTAGCGAGAAAGTCGCAACTTTGAAATACACTCCAAATCTGGCACTCCCTACGATCTCTTTAGGGTTGCTGTTTCTTATTTTGCTGTTGCCAATTTAGGTTTTTTGAATAAGTTTTTTGCTGTTGCCAGATTTGGTATTTCCTAGCATTTTGCACCACTTTTTGAGTTTTTTTTTAAAGTTTTGGGGCAACAATTTTTTTATGGCAACAAGAAAACCAGGTATTTTGCTTAGCGAGAAAAAAAGTCGCCAAATTTCCGATTTGGGGGGGTGGGGGGGATATCAAAGTAGTTCCATTGCAGCAATGAAATAATATTGCTCCATTTTCTATTTTGTTTCCTTATTTTTGCTCACACGATCTTAATTGCTGCGCAAAAGCTCAGATGTTCATTTTGATAGCGTCGACACATCAGAGCGAAAAATGGCGAAGCTATTCGTAGAGACATTTCATTTTGATGCCCCAGAATGAAATGTACAGTAATGAAGCGATGGTGTTCAACGGAAAGACGATTGACAACAAAACATATTAATTTCTTTAGTAACAACGAAATGAGCATATATAATCGCTTGGTACTAAAGAGCAATACAAGTACGAAAAAAATAAACAAAACTACAATATTACGACGACCAAATGTAAATTTTTTTTTCATTTACACAACATTAAAAGGTAATGTTCTTTTTATGTTAAATTTCACACATTGATAATATTTCGATAATTGGGAATCTGGTGTGGTTGCCAAATTTTTGGCGATAATTACTTTATTTTGTTGCTCTTTAGTTTATGTTTGCGAAGGAAGTATTTCCCTCGCTCATAAATTGGCCACAAAGATTTAACGCCAATAGGGAAAGATAACCAGACTTCCAATCACCGAAATCTTCCCTTTTTTGTTTCTAATTTCACACATACGTTTAATACTTGAAAGTAAAATAATGGGCCAACTGAAAAAAAAGCTGCGAAATAATGTGAGAATTCTTAAAAAAAAACTCGCCAAATCAACTTTAAAAGCTCCATTAGCATGTAACATAATAAGTTTAATAAATATATCGAGCCATTATTATCATTGAAATTTAAATTAAAATGCAAAATAAGAGAAAAGAAGCAACCATGAAGACGATGCAGACTTAAAATTTTAATCTTCGCTTAGGTGGTAAGAAAATACATCGCCAAGTTAAAAAACGTACCTATAACTGAAACGTACATACTACCAAAGATCTCAGTTATTGAAATATTCTCAAAAGCTTTACGGAGAACAAATTCTTGATGTGCTTTTCAAGATACTAGTGCCATAGTCATTCCAAAATGTCCATTAAAATGTAAAAAAATCGCCAAATAAATTAATTTGACAATCTAAACTCATCAAAAGTTTTGATGGAACTATCGTTCCAAAATCGCCATTTATCGCTCTGCGGTGCCAGTGTCGTTTCATAGTTTAATTATAATTAGAATCAATTAAAATGAAAAATAATTCGCTAACTAATTAAAACAAGCCGTTAAAATGCAGAATAAACCAGCAAATTGAACAAGCTATTAAATGACGTTAAAATATAATAAAATAGAATTGAATGCCAAATTGTAAAATTGTCGCCAAGAATTTTAATTTTGTCTTTTATTATCTAATTTGTATATAATGTTAGTTACCACAAAATTCGATAGATGTCGCTAGGCGACATCTATCCGTTTTTATCCCAAGGATTTTGATCAAATGAAGGAGCCTGTATAAAACGCTATCTAGTGAAGCCTTGGTTTAAGTCTTTAACAATGAAATTTTACCCGATAAATTAGTTTAAGTTAGGAATAAATGCACACTATTGTCAGGCCATGCAATGTATTTAATGTTGTAACAATGTTGAATTAGTCTAAAATGTTAACATGTATTTATTAATTGTTGCGAGTTCGAAGTAAGATGTGCATGTGTTGGTAGTGTGCTTTCCTGGAAGACAGAAATATGAAATTTGATGGAAAGGTGCAGCTTAATTATATAGATTGATATAGACTGATGAATAATAATCTTTAAATTAGTTTTTGAAAAAGTAATAAAAAATACGCTTTTAGGTGCTCTTATACACCAACATGTTATATATATATATATATATATATATATATATATAAGTAGTATAGTTCGTATAATATAGCTTAGCCTTTAGTATTAATAATCGTAAAGACTATATTACTTTTATATTTGCAAAGAACGTGAATTTTATCTCTTATTCAGAGTTACACACACACAAACAACTGAAACACTTACAATACATCAACATGTAATATATAAGGCCTTTAGTATTAGTAATAGTATTAAATATATTACTTTTATGTTTGTAAAGAAGGTGAATTTAATCTTTTATCAGAGTTACATACAAATTCACAAATGAAACTAATAAAAGCGTATTAAAAAGAGAGTATGCTAAACGCGATGACAGGATAACTATATTTTACAAAAAAGTTTTTGAAACTGATAATTTATATAAATAGCAAAACATTGATAAAAAAAGAGATTTTTTTAAAAACGATGAGGGAATAATTATATTTTTCAGCTAGTGATGGTTATAAACAGATTGATAATCATAAAGATGGATGTATAAACTGTTTAATTTAAGCTAATATTTATATAGATAGATACTTATTGATAGATAGAGAAATGTGCTAAGGCTTGAGTATGTAAAAAACAAATAGAGAGAAAAAAACTTGGAACTATGACGCACATCATGTAGCTTAGTTCCTTGCAGACGTACAGCTAATCGTAAAAAAATAACAGTACTTTTAGAAGGGTTTAATGCTGATAAGTGCGAGTATTTTCAGGTCTTCATTTTCTCTCCTTAGTTTCTTTTTTTTTCGCAATTTTTAAATACTTTAAGTGGATTTGGGAATAAAATTCAGAATGTCGTATTCTACATCAGTGATCAAATTTGTGATGTGTTTGTAATTCAGTTTATTTCATTCTCTCTGAATGGAAAGTGAAAATTTTTGACAGCAAAGCACTAACGAATGATAGAAAACTTATAAAAACATTGAAAAAAAAAAGAAAGCTGGAAAAGTCCGAATGACTATGTAAAAACTTGGTCAGTTAAAAACAATTAATGCTGAAACAAAAAGATATAATAACTAACATGTTAATGATGAAATGAAATTTTTAAATGACTAAGTAAAATTTATTTTGACTTTAATGAGCATTTTGACTGGAGTTAAAAATCATTATGAGAAAGTGAGAACTGTATTGTAAAATTCTAGAAGACTAAGTGAAAATGTCTTCTGAAAACTTCTACTGATATCGTTAAAAATTCTAATGACTAATGAAAAATTGACTAAAAACATAGGCAAAGCTACTAATGACAAAGTGAAAAATTGAACAGAAAAACAAAAACAATGGCAGTATTGAAAAACTAATCTTATGCGTAAATAAAATCTCTCGAAACCTAAAATGCCTTGCCTAATGGTATTTCGTAATCTAAAGGCAGATTTAAACATACGTCTCAAAACTTGTCTTGGATTATGATCTTACGAGGATGAAAAAGCTCGTGATAAAAGCATTTATTTCTCCCTCTGCATATTTGACTCAGATTTCATTTCTTATTTCTCATTCTTTTAGCTTTCTCAGCTTGCTCGAAAAGATATTAGTTAAGTACATCTCGTAGATGTGAGATGAGTATCCACAGTCATGAATGGGAAAACGGTAAAAAATGAAGATATTCCCCTCTGGAATTATTCACGCGACCAAAAAACCATTAAGATATCGACCGTAAAAGAAAGAAGCGAAAGGTCGATCTCATTCCAATAAGTAAGAGAAGTGCCTAGGGGAATCTTTGAGGTAGAAGAAAAAAAAAAAAATCAAATTTCGTAACATTTTATCGAGTGAAGGTGGGAGCTTGTGTGCTGCGGAAATGAATCTCCGGTGTTGTTTTTCTGATTACAAACGTGGATTGGAATTGCTTTCGACTTTTAAAATCAGATTCATGTTTTGGGTTTTGGTTATTAAATTATACTTAAATTGGCGCTACTTTTGGGAGGGGAAAAATTATCAATTTGCCGAATGAAATTCCAATTTTACAGAATGATAAAATACAAGCATGCACATTGCACACATGTCGTACATGCATAACATTTAGTGAGGAAAACACTAGTCACCGTTTAAAAAACAATTCTGAAAACTAAAAAGAGCAAATAATCTCAATGTTGCAATATTGTCTTCAAATCGCCGAATCGTCTGCAAAATGTGCCGAATACGGAAATTATTGGGAAGTTACACTGACTTCCCGTGACCTCTCATCGGGGTGCTCCTGGCTGTTAGAGCTGGGTTTGGAGAATTTTTTGTTGAAGCATATATTATTTAGTCTGAGTAGATGGAAATTACAGGTTTTCGCAAAAAACCCCGTGTTTTGTGCTTTCATTAACAGTTTAAGAAGCTTCTTTTCGCCATTTTTTTATGATTACTATTATTGATACTGTTTCATAGCAACCAAGTTTTATTGCAACAATGGATTTCATATTTAATCACATCAGCGTAAGTTTAAATTTTTATGGCATTTAGCAAACGAGTTTTGGCAACGTTAGAATTGTTATTGTTTTTGAAATGTTAAAGAGATCGATCAAATTAAAGTTATTGTGGTCTGTGGTGTGATTTTATGGTGCGCTTCTTTTAAATAAGGTTGTGATGATGATGCTTCTCCAAATAAGGTTGACCTTTTAAAAATAAATTACGACTCATTTAAATGCGTAATTGTAACCAAGGGCATAAAAATGCTTTTCAAGTTTATCTAAATAAGTACTTCGAACTTTAGAAAAAAACACGATTTTACAAATACCTTTTTTTATCCGAGCTAGGCTCGGTCACCAGGTACTTAATGTAAAACTAGTAATTTTACATTTGTTACTGTAAAATTAGCAATTTTAGTTTATTACCAAAAAATCAGCTGTATTATACTGCAGAAACAACAATTTACTACTGGCAGCAAAGGTTCCAGTTTAAAACTGTAAAATGCACAGTAATAAACTACACATAGCTAAAAACTAGCAATTTTACAGTTTATTGCTGTAAAATTAGCTGTATTATCCTGCCAAAACAACATTTATTTTTGGCAGTGTAGAGTGGCAAATTTCGTTCAGTGTTAAAACTACTGGTTGCGATTGGCAACTTTCAGGGGTGAAGTACTTGTGGCACAAGTGGCACCCTGTAGAGAGCCAAGATTGCGTCCGTAACTAAGATGAAAAATGGCACCTTTAACCCAACGTGCACCGCGGGTGAGAGATGAAACCGTATAGGAGAAAATAACGGCACCTTCGTTGCTCATTATTGTACCCCCCCCTACTGTGTTCATTTTTGATTATAACTGCGTTTAGTTTCTTTATTGTTCTTATTCACGAAGTCGTGGTACGTTTTTCACAATTAATTGAAATTTGAAAACGATTGAAACTTGTAATTTCAGGCACTTAACCACGGTTTAAACTTTCCAACAGTTTTTGCATAAGTGTTCATAATTTTAATTCGTTATTGATATTTACCACAGCAGTATTTCTACCGAAAATAAAGGTGGAAGATATTTATAGAATAGATCACTTTTAAGAACAGTCAAAAATATTCAGTTTCATTGCCGATCAAGAAAAAATAAAACCGTTTCACAAACTTAAAAATTTTAATCAAAACATATTAATACGCACGTAAGGTTAGATATTTGAACATCTTTATAGAATAGAAGATAAGCAATCTAAAAGCAATTCGGAAGTTCGCATTCGATATCAATAACGGCAACGAGATATTAACGTAAACACGAAATGCAAATGGCATTCAAATATATGAGAGAGAAAGAGAGAGAGAGGGAGAGAGAGAGAGAGAGGATTTCTTTTAAAACTTTTTCTTCCTTTATCTGTAGAGATTTTAACGCAAAACCACATTGCTGGAGACATTTTTATTTCGGTTAAGTCAACTCATTTTAAAAAGATTCATTCTGATTCTCCTTTTCTGCTTTCATTCTGATTATCCGCCATTATTGTAGAAGGCTAACTCCAACCACAAGGTAATATCACCACGCTACTCAGCCGACCTCATTTAAAAGGTATCCGTGGGACTTTACTTTTGAGATATTTGTCAGTTTTTTGTGAACCTCTTAAGGTATGGCAGCTTCGCTTAAGACGACAAAGTTTTCTCCCAATCAATTGTTAAACTGTGTCGGTTAGCTGAAAAAAGTGTTAAAATTAGTTTCTTCAAACGAAGCTACTGCGCCTCGAAGAGTTAAACATTTGGTTAAGGAGGATCGTTCTCTGTAATTATAGTGGAAACGAAACTTTACTAAGATCCACGTTTACCTAAAAATCGCATGACAGTGTTTGGGGATTAGAAAGGAGCAATCCTTATTTGCTGTTTACAATAACTGATAGCTGGATTACAGTCTATACATAACTACCGTCTGTCCATAAAAACAGCGCCTAGCACTCGCGAACCATTCCACTTATAGTCCAAGAGCCAGTGGCCGGCAGACTTACAGTATTTTAGCAAGCTTCATTTTTTCATCAATGTCCTATACCTGCCGTTCACGGAATGGACACTGGTTAAGCTGAAAGCGGGTTCCTATAGGGACGGCGGGGCGCGAAAGGTGTCAAAAAAAGATGAAAATTTACGTCATTTTAGCAAAGCTGATTTTTTGATATGTTGAAGGAGTTGATGGGTACTATTGAAAAATCACAATGGCAGACGTCCAGGAGGGTTCCAAAGTGGTGGCAGACGTCCAGCAAGGACCGAAAAAAAGTTGAAAATTTACGTCATTTTCGCAAAGCTGATTTTTTGATATGTTAGAGGGGTCGATTAGTACTATTGAAAAATCACAATAGCAGACGTCCAGCCGGGTTCCAAACTGGTGGCAGACGACCGTGAAAAAAACATAAAAAAATGGGTGACTGCTATATCTCAGGAAGTAACTGGTGGAATGAAACAAAAATTGGTCTATAGATAGACCCTATAGTGTACATGTGCTGATTTAATTTTTGGATCAATATCTTAAACGAGGGTTGAGCAATCTAACATTATTCTCATTACTTGTGACTGCTATATCTCAAAAAGTAATGAGCGGAATCAAACAAAAATTGATCCTCGGGTAGGCCTTAAAGGGTGCAAGAATCGAATAAATTTTGGTGCTAATATCTCTAAGGGTGGTGGTGCAATCGAACGCTCTCTTTTTTTCATTGCAACTGCTATATCTCAAGAAATATTGTTGCTATTTTAGTGAAATACGCCGATTATATTTGGCATCAAATGCTAAAAGGGGTTGTTCATCCTTGATATTTTTTCCGCTTAGTTAAATAAACAATGTGAAAGATAAATCCAATTAAAAAGTTTTGCTTTTGAGCTAATTAATTGATGGCAAAACGTCGGAAAACTTCCAAGGATTTTATTAAATTTTTTCCGTTGCCATTTTCTATTTGTTGATAAATAGTTTTTTTTAATTGATTTACTGAAGGATTTTACAATGATTTTCCATTTCGCTCTTTAAATGTTTTTTCTGGGGTATTTTTATAACTGGAAAATTCGACTGTCGTCAAATATGTTAGATAGTATTTTGTTTTGTAACCCTGTTTTTTATGGTAAGCCTATGCGGATAAATATTTACCTGATATTTTATTTATGTATGTAAATGAATCATATTCTTAACACAGGCATTGGTTTCAAAAGGTTCACGCCGATAAATTAATATTGCCTATCTCCAATCATCGACATCTTCCCGTTTCGGAAATGTCAGAATTTTGCAGTAGCGATTGCATGAGTGGTATATATTTGATCCAAGTATTGATAACAACGATATCAAATAAAATTTCGTGGTGGCCATTACATGCTAGTTTTCTTTCTTTTTATTCTTCAATATAAAGATGAATAGTACCAATATTTACAAGAATGATATATTCACGTAATAAATTATTCAATAGTGGTATGGCTGCTTCAGGTATATTACAGGATTCTTTTTCCAACGATACATCCTTTTTGGCAACGTTAATATTGTTTTACAAATTCATCTTTTTCGGATGTAGTAGAATTTTCATCATATAAATTTTAAGCATAAACTGAGTTGTCAATAGAAGTTGATTCTCGGCTAATAAGGGTTGTAAAGATTGGGCACTGGATTAGAGAGTTGATAATGAAGAAATTCCTTTTGCTTTCGCGTAAGTCTAAAAAAAGATCCTTTTTAATATTGTAAATGATGATATCATTCATCAAAATTTTCTTGCGTTAATATAATGTATTAAGCTAATGACTTTTTCGCAAATGTAAAATATCCTGACATTTTTAAAACTTTCTTCTGAAAATAACTGGATATATTTTCATCGTTTAGTAACGCAATAAATGCATATTTTAGATCAAATGACAAGATTTAATTATCAAAAATGCATTATACATAAATCAAAAGAAAACAGCATTTCGTCAGTAAATATTTCGTACAGCTTGCTACCATGCTTCTCTGCTAGAGTACTGTAGCTTAAAAATGTAAAATTATTGAAAGTTTTCAGATGTTTTGTCAATAATTAAATCGCACAAACGCATGATTTTAATGGGATTTATCTTTCATACACTTGATTTAATTCAGTGGAACATATATCAATAATCTGCCCCCCTTGATGGGTTTGGCGCCAAAATCGAATCGGCGCTTGTTTCCATGTAGGTTCCATTCTATTGCAAATTTAATTTTAAAAGCAGCAATACTGCCATGCTAAGCGCAAATATGGTACCTACAGATGATATCAAACTGAGATATTGTTGTTTAAAGTTTTGCTTCTCACGTATTTAATTTAAAAAATATTTTCCATTTTCAAATAACCATGAAACACTGCACTAAGATCAAATAAGTTACAAAGAATCATCTGGTGACAATTGCTCAATTTTATCAAAAAGTACAGATACGACTTTTGCTCTTAGTACTGAGGAATATTTCTTGAGATATAGCAGTTGCAATGAAAAAAAGAGAGCGTTCGATTGCACCACCACCGTTAGAGATATTAGCACCAAAATTTATTCGGTTCTTGCACCCTCTAAGGCCTACCTGAGAATCAATTTTTGTTTGATTCCGCTCATTACTTTTTGAGATATAGCAGTCACAAGTAATGAGAATACATGTTAGATTGCTCAACCCCCGTTTAAGATATTGATCCAAAAATTAAATCAGCACATGTACACTATAGGGTCTACCTATGGACCAATTTTTGTTTGATTCCGCCAGTTACTTCCTGAGATATAGCAGTCACCCATTTTTTTTATGTTTTTTTCACGGTCGTCTGCCACCAGTTTGGAACCCGGCTGGACGTCTGCCATTGTCATTTTTCAATAGTCCTAATCGACCCCTTTAGCATATCAAAAAATCAGCTTTGCTAAAATGACGTAAATTTTCAACTTTTTTTCGGTCCTTGCTGGACGTCTGCCACCACTTTGGAACCCTCCTGGATGTCTGGCATTGTTTTTTTTCAATAGTATCCATCAACTCCTTCAACATATCAAAAAATCAGCTTTGCTAAAATGACGTAAATTTTCATCTTTTTTTGGCACCTTTCGCGCCCCGCCGCCCCTATAGGAACCCGCTTTCAGCTTAACCAGTGTCCATTCCGTGAACGGCAGGTATAGGACATTGTCTGATGAAAAAATGAAGCTTGCTAAAATACCGTAAGTCTGCCGGCCACTGGCTCTTGGACTATTAAAAAAGGAGAGATGGGTTGTGCTGGGAACTTTCGAAGCCTTCAAATTAAAACTTGCTTTTGCTATCCCTTTGACACATTTAACTAAACTATGTATTTGAAATTAGCATCGTTCTACGTTGTTTGATACGACTCAAAATGCCTCTTATTATTCGTCCCCTTATTGTTATCTTATACCTATCACTGCTATTTTGGTAAGATCAGAGAAAACCTGAAGCATGCGCAAATACGCGGAAGCTTTTACCCAAGAAATTCGTTTAATAATCGGACAGTACTTTATAGTTGCATATGAATGCTATTTATACTTACTCCATTTAAACCATGTGATTAATGCGATTGCAACTTTTTTTACTTATTTAGCTTTTCTCTAAGCGACAAGTTCCACATTGACGTAAAGTAGAAAAATAAAGCAGAAACGTAAAATGGATTAAATAGTTTTCCTATGGAAAGTACCCGTATTTTCCGTTTCTGCATTCGGTTTCGGTCGGTTTCCTGCTGATGTGGAGCCCGGCCCTAACAGTTTAGCACTCTGGACCCTCGGGTATGAGCAATTTGAAAAACTCTAAAGCAGGGTACAAACAATATTTTCATGCAACAAGCCATGACTTTTCCTGGTAAGAAAAAGTAAACCGGGGGGGGGGGGAATTAAATTATTTGTTCCGCGAGTGAAAAAAATAAGATTGACAACATTTGCTCTGATTTTTCCAGATAACTTTGCTGTAAAAAGAAAAAAAAAATGTTACTATCCTTCTGTTTACTGCGAAATTCTTCGAATGAACAAGTATAAAACGAAATTCCTGATTTCTCATGCGATACAACATTACAATTTTTTTTTCTCTAGAAATGAATATATTCTTGAGATTCGCGAGAGGAGTCTTGTGTCTGCTCAATCACGGCAGATGGCTCCCGGGATGGAAGATGCTCCGAATTCTTTCTCTCCCTCAATGAAGCTGTTGTCTGGGATACTGGGCTCCGGGTTATGTTTTCTGATTTGGTGGGGATAAAATGCAGAAAGAAAGTGACGGGTGAGCTTTCTTGTTAGTCTACTACGCTCCTTATGTATTCTCTTTAAATAACGGTTGTAGATTGTATGTATAAAAGGCTAGCGGCCGGAATCTATTAAGATAAAGGTTAAACATGCTATTGAGAAAATTTATGTCAAATATGCTTTTGTACATCTTAAATATGATATTTTGCGAGAAATGGTTTCTGAAATTATTTCTTTACTTACGTATTCCCAGGTGAAGGTTTTTTTTTTTTGTTTTTGAGTTAGTCTATTTGGCTCTTCTGTAAGTGTTATTCGTCTCTATTCTTTTTTATGCAAATTTAAAATTCCTTTTTATGCTGTTTTTCCTAGAGGATATAATTTGTTTTTGGTTCAAGTATCTGATTTTCCGATTAGTTTGTTTCACAATTTTAAATTGTTATTTGCTATGTCTAGCAAAGCGAAAAGAAAGATTAAAACCAATTTGGTATTTTGACAATTCTTAAATTTCGCGCAAACTTTATTTTCATATTTTTGTTTCTAAGCAAACATATTTTTACTTTTTATAAATTCTGTTTTAGTTTCATGGGCAGTTAGGAAGCTCGATTTGTGGCTTCGTCAGTGGGATAACTTTATGGTTATATTTATTGAGATAACAAAAACCAGGTAATTTTTATAATTATAAAAAAGACGATATGTTTTAGATGAAGCTAAATTATTACAAATGACGTTAAAATTTTATTTTGTCCATTTCCTTATATTTTTGATGTTCTCTCATCCATAATAATGTGTTTTCCACAATAAAAAAAGAATCTGTTCATAGCTAATCTAGTCTATACTTTCTAGTTTACGATTTTCGATTTTGTTACGTGAGCTAAATCTCACCCACATTTCATTTCATTTCACACTCCAGGGTCCCCCGTACCTACCACAGCTTCCTGGTTTAACCGGGATAGGGCCCTGAAGAGCGCTCTGTTCTTAATTTTGAACCAAAACCTAGGGTCGAGCAAACCCTAGGCCCAGCACCCCCAGAAGTATTGTTTCACTTGGAGGACTTTGTGACCACGACATTTTTAACGCCTCCCAGCCACCATTAATCAAGACGGTGGATCTTTGGTCGGCTGGGATCGAACCCGGGTCCCTCCGGACACGAGTCCGATGCCTTACCGATCGGGCCACCACGGCCCACACACACACGCACGCACGCACGCACGCACGCACACGCACGCACACACACACACACACACACACACACACACACACACACACACACACACACACACACACACACACACACACACACACACACACACACACACACACACACACACACACACACACACACACAGAGAGAGAGAGAGAGAGAGATACCTTACCAAATTTTAAAAAAAAATCCAAATTCGTTTGGCGACATTTGGAGAAGTGTGCCGTAATTTTACGTTTTTGGAACTGACTAAAAAATTTCCTCAAAAGAACCAAATTAAAAAATACTTTTCAAGCACATTCTAGTGCTTGTGCCAATATAATTCTTCAAATCCATCGTTTCACTTGGAGGACTTTGTGACCACGACATTTTTAACGCCTCCCAGCCACCATTAATCAAGACGGTGGATCTTTGGTCGGCTGGGATCGAACCCGGGTCCCTCCGGACACGAGTCCGATGCCTTACTGATCGGGCCACCACGGCCCACACACACACGCACGCACGCACGCACACGCACGCACACACACACACACACACACACACACACACACACACACACACACACACACACACACACACACACACACACACACACACACACACACACACACACACAGAGAGAAAGAGAGAGAGAGAGAGAGAGAGAGATACCTTACCAAATTTTAAAAAAAAATCCAAATTCGTTTGGCGACATTTGGAGAAGTGTGCCGTAATTTTACGTTTTTGGAACTGACTAAAAAATTTCCTCAAAAGAACCAAATTAAAAAATACTTTTCAAGCACATTCTAGTGCTTGTGCCAATATAATTCTTCAAAGCAAATTCGCCTTCTAGTTTATGATTCAGCTGCTTTAAATTTTCACATAGTAAAATTTCGACTTTTAAAACTTCTCAAAAAAAGCCATCGAAAAAATAAAATCAAACAGGTTTTTTTTTGCATGCATTCTACGACAAAAGTTCTTTCTCGTAGTGTTTGTTTGAAGCAAGTTCAACTTTCGTTACATTACTTACTTGTCGCCTTCGGCAGCTGCACTGCAAAAGATAAACTGTTGTTTTTACAGTATAATACTGGCAGCCGAGGTTCCAATTTTGAACTGTAAAATGCACAATAATAAACTGTAACACTAGCACTAGCACTTTTACAGTTTCTTACTGTAAAGTTAGAAATTTTGCAGTTTATATCCCGTAAAATTAAGCTGTATTATATTGTAAAAACAACAGTATAATACTGGCAGCAGAGGTTCCAGCTTAAAATGCACGGTAATAAACTATGAAACTAGCAAATTTGCAGTTTATTACTGAAAAGTTATCAATTTTACAGTTTATTACTGTAAAGAAGCAATTTTTACAGTTTATTACTATAAAATTAGCTGCATTATATTGTAAAAGCAACATACATTTTTACAGTATAGGTGATCAGCCTTTTTTTGAATTCATTTTGTATGCCACTTTTTAACGCAAAGAATGCCGCTTTCGGCGGTTACTTAGATAAATGAGCGGTAGTTATAAGCTATTTCAATCAATAGAAGTATCTCTGTAGATTTATCTATAAAATTAATCGATTTCTGCAACTAATAATTATGTTCTTGCAGAAGGGTCAGATTACCAAGGGCGGATTATCTTGGGGCCCCGAGATTCTGAGGGTCCCCAAGAAATATTGCAATTGGTATGTACAAAAATAAATAAATGAATGAAAAAAATAAACGAAAAGATAATAGCTCTCGTTTCCCAAACAAAACATTTTATAGCTAGTCCGTGGAGTTAGTGCAAACATATTTCACTTCCGGATACCAGTCTGAAATTTTATGTGGGGCTTAAATTCACATAGGAGGTCAAAAAAACGCCGGGAGACACTTGATCGGAGGTCAAGGTCATTCCGTGATGACGTCATCAAAATGGCCGCTTTTACAGGTAAATACGTTCGTTTAACTGCTTAAAACTCCATCATAGATTGAAATATTGCAAAACTCAAATATATCATTTGAAAGCTCTTTAAAAGAGCTATTACGAAAGATTTAATTTTTCTTACTGAGGTCAAGTTCTCACCTGTAATGACGTCATCAAGATGGCCGCTTTTACAGGTAAATACGTTTGTTTAACTCCCCCTAAAACTCCATCATAGATTCAAATATTGCAAAACTCAAATATATCATCCGAAAGCTCTTTAAAAGAGCTATTTAAAAAAAAATTAATTTTTCTTTCAAAGGTCAAAGGCCCACCTGTGATGACGTCATCAAAATGGCCGCTTTTACAGGTAACTACGTTTGTTTAACTCCCCTTAAAACTCCATCATAGATTCAAATATTGCAAAACTCAAACATATCATCTGAAAGCCCTTTAAAAGAGCTATTTAGAAAAAATTAATTTTTCTTTCTGAGGTCAAGGGCCCACCTGTAATGACGTCATAAAAATGGCCGCTTTTACAGGTAAATACGTTTGTTTAACTTCCCCTAAAACTCCATCATATATTTAAATATTTCAAAACTCAACTATATCATCTGAAAGCGCTTTAAAAGATCTATTTATAAAGATATAATTTTTCTTTCTGAGGTCAAGGGTTCACCTGTGATGATGTCATCAAAATGGTCGCTTTTGCAGGTAAATACGTTCGTTTAACTGCTTAAAACTCCATCATAGATTCAAATATTTCAAAACTCAAATACATCATCTGAAAACTCTTTAAAAGAGCTATTTAGAAAGATTTATTTTTTCTTTCTAAGGTCAAGGGCCCACCTGTGATGACGTCATCAAAATGGCCGCTTTTACAGGTAAATACGTTTGTTTAACTCCCCCTAAAACTCCATCATAGATTCAAATATTGCAAAACTCAAACATATCATCTGAAAGCTCTTTAAAAGAGCTATCTAGAAAAATTTAATTTTTCTTTCTAAGGTCAAGGGCCCACCTGTAATGACGTCATCAAAGTGGCCGCTTTTACAGGTAAATACGTTTGTTTAACTCCCCCTAAAACTCCATCATAGATTCAAATATTACAAAACTCAAACATATCATCTGAAAGATCTTTAAAAGAGCTATTTAGAAAGATTTTTTTTTTCTTTCTAAGGTCAAGGGCCCCCCTGTGATGACGTCATCAAAATGGCCGCTTTTACAGGTAAATACGTTTGTTTAACTCCCCCTAAAACTCCATCATAGATTCAAATATTGCAAAACTCAAACATATCATCAGAAAGCTCTTTAAAAGAGCTATCTGGAAAAATTTAATTTTTCTTTCTAAGGTCAAGGGCCCATCTGTAATGACGTCATCAAAATGGCCGCTTTTACAGGTAAATACGTTTGTTTAACTCCCCCTAAAACTCCATCATAGATTCAAATATTACAAAACTCAAATATATCATCTGAAAGCTCTTTAAAAGAGCTATTTAGAAAGATTTAATTTTTCTTTCTAAGGTCAAGGGAACATCTGTGATGACGTCATCAAAGTGGCCGCTTTTACAGGTAAATACGTTTGTTTAACTCCCCCTAAAACTCCATCATACATTCAAATATTGCAAAACTCAAATATATCATCTAAAAGCTCTTTAAAAGAGCTATCTAGAAAGATTTAATTTTTCTTTCTAATTTTAAGGGTCCACCTGTGATGACGTCATCAAAATGGCCGCTTTTACAGGTAAATACGTTTGTTTAACTCCCCCTAAAACTCCATCATACATTCAAATATTGCAAAACTCAAATATATCATCTAAAAGCTCTTTAAAAGAGCTATTTAGAAAGATTTAATTTTTCTTTCTGAGGTCAAGGTCCCACCTGTAATGACGTCATCAAGATGGCCTCAAATGCCGTCATCACAGGTGGGCCCTTGACCTTAGAAAGAAAAATTAAATCTTTCTAGATAGCTCTTTTAAAGAGCTTTTAGATGATATATTTGAGTTTTGCAATATTTGAATCTATGATGGAGTTTTAGGGGGAGTTAAACAAACGTATTTACCTGTTAAAGCGGCCATTTTGATGACGTCAGTACAGGTGGGACCTTGACCTCAGAAAGAAAAATTAAATATTTCTAAATAGCTCTTTTAAAGAGCTTTCAGATGATACATTTGAGTTTTGCAATATTTTAATCTATGATGGAGTTTTAAGCAGTTAAACGAACGTATTTACTTGTAAAAGCGGCCATTTTGATGACGTCATCACAGGTGAGCCCTTGACCTCAGAAAGAAAAATTAAATCTTTATAAATAGATCTTTTAAAGCGCTTTCAGATGATATAGTTGAGTTTTGAAATATTTAAATCTATGATGGAGTTTTAGGGGGAGTTAAACAAGCGTATTTACCTGTAAAAGTGGCCATTTTGATGACGTCATTACAGGTGGGCCCTTGACCTCAGAAAGAAAAATTAAATATTTCTAAATAGCTCTTTTAAAGAGCTTTCAGATGATACATTTGAGTTTTGCAATATTTTAATCTATGATGGAGTTTTAAGCAATTAAACGAACGTATTACCTGTAAAAGCGGCCATCGTGATGACGTCATCACGGGAGTTCATGACCCCTGATCAAGTGTCTCCCGGCGGTTTTTTGTTCTTATATATGTACCTAAGCTCTGTACCAAATTTCACACTGGTATCCGGAAGTGAAATATTTCGGCTGTTTTTGTCGCTAACTCCACAGACTAAGCACCAATCCATTCAGGGCAAAAAAAAAAAAGAAAAAGAGAACCCCCCCCCCCCCCCCAAATTTTCTGAAACCGTAGAGGCGTATCAAAACGTGGGTGAAGTGGCCAATAAGCTACGGCCTCGCAAAGAAGTGATGATTTTTCATAAAATATTTTAAGGTCAAAATTGTGTAACCGTACACAATTATAGTGTTTCTTATTTCGTGAAGTATGCGCTCAGTATGCTCCTTTTGTACAAGAAATGTACGAAAGGCAGTGAATGAAACAGCGATAATATTAATTTATCAGAACAGGAGATTCAATTCATAACTTTTCGTTTTCCTCTGTATTATTATTTTTTCTTTTTCCTTTCTTCCTTCTGTCTGTCCTTTTTGATGAACTTACTTTACAATTATTTCTTCATTCGCATTAAAGCCGATTTACTTCTTTGCCCGTTTTTTGCTTTTTCGGTTTGTTTGTTTTGAGATGGAGCTTTCCATCATCTGTAAAATTATAGCCAAGCATATTGCACACATCAATCAAGACAGCGATCTAAACTCCTGGAAAAATTTTCTGTTTGGAAAACAATGAGATGGAAGGTAGCCTCTCGCAATATCCCCCCCTCTCTTTTTTCCCTTTTTGAGTACGGTTTCTTAGCAACGCCGAGTAGGGAGCAAACACTCGTCCGGATATCCGCGATTCCGCTCACGCCAATCCCAACGTGGATCAGGTGACGTCACGCCTGTCAAGCCTCGGAATATTAGCTTGGCAGAGAAAACGAAATTTCCTTGACGTTGTTATTCGCCCCCTCCGCGGTATTTTTGTTGAACCCGACGAGGCTCTCAGAAGTTCAGTTAGGTTCTGATAACGCAAAAGAAATAGAAAATGGGGAGTTTTAAATGAAAGCCTTGCATAAGGCATGATGTGTGCGAAATTTAAAGAGTATGTGTACACACACATACACAATCACCGAAAGACATCCACACATTCACAGTATTTGAAAAGATAGCTTAATTTATTAGTGTTTTAAATTCGACAATAAACGTATTTTTCCTCCTTTACAGCTTTGTTCTGTTTAATCTTATTAATCAAGTTTTCAGGATTAAACGTTCTCTACAGTTAATAGAACTTTGTCTAGTTGGGTATTGTCTGGTGGTTCCAGTCAACTTTACACTAACATCATTTACTGATATGTATACTATAATTTTAAAAGCTAAGGGTTTGAGGGATTAACCCTTAAATATCCACTGCGTCCACTGTCCTAATTAATCATCTAAGAGCCGTAAAGCATGTGATTGAATCTGATTTAAAATCGCTAATAGCCTGTCCCATTTTACCTCTGCACATATTTAGAAAAAAAAAAAAAATCATGGTCGTTGGAGATAGAGTACCTTTCTTTAATTAAAAAAATAGGGAGCTCTGTGGCGATAAGCTCACCACATTTGAAAAACTCCGCCAATACTTCTGCTTCACAGCTCGCCAACAAAACCATTGTTTAGGCAAATGGCTGAGTGTTTGTTGGTGCAGTTTTGTGTTTAAGCCATTGTCATACAGCATAATCTTACTTTGGCAACATCGCCCGTGCTACGGGACCAGAATTTAAATATTGAGCGTGAAAGTTAGTTTTTAAATAGATTTTGATGGAAAATGTTAAAAATGTTTGAATCGGTGTTAAATGCGGAAAAAAAAACCTGGGGACAATAAAAGTGGTGAAGTATTACATTTTTCTGTTTGGCTAAGATATTTTCTGAATATATTTAATAAGTTAATGATTAATTATTGATATTAATAATATAAATAACAATTGTTACACTTGGCAGATATATAGCATAGGTAGTCAGTCATACATAAACTTTATGGCATTACACTAATTATTTAAAGTCAATAAAAATATTCATATGTCAAGAATCTCTGGTTATTGCGGCATTTATTCCACTATACGCTTTTATTAAAAATTATCGCACTTGAAAATATAATAAAAACTACCACACTTGGCCCTTGGCTTTTTATAAAAAACTACCACAAGCTCTACTTCTTGCTCGCTGCACACACCTATATCCGAAAATTGCTTAGCAATCTCATATGGTTTGCGAAGAATTAGATCGTTTGCTAGGAAAATATTGCTAAGATTATAACAAATTGAATTCCCGCTATACTTCCCTAGAAAAGAGATTTCACATTTGCCCATGCTTATTATAATATATGAGTCTATTTTTTTTAAATAGTTGCAAAAACATGCAATGTTGCCAGATTCTTTCAGATCTCAAACAAGATGCGATATTCTTCATTAGCATTTGCAAAAAAATATTTAAAGTGTAATTTAAATTCTTTTAAATTTCTTCTGGTTAATCAGCGACTTAATTAATGTTCCCTCTCGCATAAACAAACTGTTTATTTTGTCTGCCGAACCAATCAAATCTGCGCTTTTGTGAACTTCCTTTTGTAAGCACTTGTTTCTTTTGTCTTTTAAAATGGAACATGAAACCAATGAGTAGATTACTTCAAGTCTACATTTGAGGTAAGAGGGCATTTGAAATTTTCAATGTGTTTCAAATTTTTTTTAACAAAAATTTTAGAAATAACTTAATAAGGTTTTCAAGAAGTGACATTTTGACACATTTTCTAGTAAACTTGCCGGAAATTAAGAAAAATATACTCTTTCCTTATATTAGGTGAAGAAACTTTTAATGACTTTGCGGGAGGGCCTTTCATTCAAGTCATTCAAGAGGACATAGAGATTAAGATTTGTTTTAGTAAAAAGGTGACTGAAAGCAGTTCAATATTACAGGCTTCTTGACCATTTAAGAAGATTGTTTATTGATTTCGTTCTGACTAGACACGGTAATATTTCTTGCCAAATCAATTTCTGTTGTCTTTATGACTGATCAGAAAGTGTCTCATGATCTTCTACAATTTCTTTAAATATCAGATCTAAAAATAGTCACACATTCTTGATTTGTATGTTAAAATTCATTGCAAATTTAGCATATTCATTAACATAAGAAAATTCAAACTCTGTCAATTGCCTCAATGATTGAGAAAAATAATCAATTAACTTTAACATAAGAAAATACGAACATTTTCAACTCTATTGAAGAAAAATGGTAAAATTTCGTCTGTAATATATTTTCACCGTAAAACAATCCAATAGTATAGTATAGTTCAAAAAATGCGAAGCTTCGATCTACGAACAAAAAAAATTTCAAAAAAAAAAAAAAAAAAGAAAGAAAATCTCCATTTCTTCTACAGACATTTTGAGAAATTACTTTCTTTACTTTAAAACAATAAATTCTCATTTCTCTTTCTTTTTTTTTTCATAAATGCAGTTAAAGCGAACAAAATAGCTCACGTCGTATCAACGTTTTAAATTGTCGCAAAAAATATGCAAATTCTTATGTCATTCCCTTACCTGGTAACAATAATAACCCACATAAATCAAAAAGTAACGGATTGACTTAATATAGAATCTCTGTGGCTCTGTTCTAGGAGTTTTACTTCAAATGACGGAAGTCTTAAGTTCGATTCCCACCGGTGCCTTACGTTTTCTTTCAATCATCTGTATTATAAATCTTTCGTATATATTTTCCTGCTGTGAATAAAACATTAGATAAGTAGGAGATAAACCGGTGGATCTGTGATCGGCTATAATCGAACCTGGAACCCTCCGGTTAGGAGTCCGACACCTTACCGATCGGGCTACCACGGCCCCAGCCAATCAAACTAGAAGTGAAGGCGAGCCCGCTTAATAGAATATTGGTTAAAAGAAGGTCCTGCTTAATTGCCTGCTGCAATGTATTAAATCGTTGAAATGAATTGTTTTGATCCTGAATAATGGAATATTCCTCGAATTAGAATATTTTTTAGTGGCAAAAGGGCAATTCCATGAAGCGGGCTCAACTGTATACTAGCCACAACAGAAAAATGTCGCCAGTAACTAACTAAACTATCATACGATATCACTTTTGATTATTAGTGATCTTTTGTTTGATATTTGGAACGAATGAAAAATCTGAAAAGGGGGGAGGGGGAAACAACAAATCATGCAGAATTTCAACTTTTAGAAGCACGAAGTAGTCACCTGGATATAATTCTTGACTGCGAAGACTCTTCGAATTCAAGTTTTAAATTTATAACATTTTTATGTTTAGAAGAGAATTCGGAGAAACGGAACACACAGCTGCGTTTCTATATCAAAATAAAATGTATTTTTTTTAGCTCCTCTGGTAGATGTTCAAGCACAAATGTGAAGCTGATTTCTTTATTGGATAAGTTGGAAATAATTCCTCATATTTTTCTACACATAAATGCAGCTGTCCCTTCCGTTCCACGGTCCCACTCCTCCCGGCTCTCCTCTTCTTAAGACCATAGAAGGGTCATTCCACTTCAAGTGATCCAAAATCTGAGAAAAATTTTACCTTACATTTTTGTATTTCTTTCACATTTGGCTCATCAATTGTACCCCTTGAGGTAATCAAAAGTCTCAATTTTTGGATTTTTATCTCTATTATTTTTTCATTTATGAGACTTTGAACTTTGGAAAAACCCTCGTTTTTCCATGGATAAGGGTACATAAAAGGGACCATAACTCGGCACTAAATATAGATAGAACGATTTGGTAAATGACATTTTAAAGTACGTTAGTTGCCGCTTAATTTGATATGAAACATGACTAATTTGATAAAAATTATCTGTTTCAAAAAATGAAATTTAAATTTCAAATTTAAATTTCTCGAAAAACATATAATGAATTTTTTTGAAAAAATTCTCAAAAATTCTTGTGTATTTCATCTATGTTTGTACAAATTTTTAGATTGGGATCTCAATGGGATCATATTTTTTTGAATTTTTGAATAAAACTGTATAGGAAAAAATGATATTTTTTAGATTCTATTTATTTAAATACTAAGTTCTCTTGCTCGTGATGGTCTAAAAAGTAGTAAACAAACATGAATATGTTTAGAGTGAGCTGGCATGAGCTTATAGATTTGTCAGGTTCACCCCCCTACCCCTTTCTTCCCCGCACAACCACTCTTTTTTAATTCAAAACTGTTCAAAATGTTTAAAAAAAACAAAACTCTTTGATACAAAATGAATAGTAAACTTATTTAAAGTGGAGAAATGGGTTTCCTTATAACTAGACGAAGTATCCCCCTCCCCACCCAAATATACCATTCACACTATACTAATATGACGTCTAACCTGGGGATGGAGTTGAGGATTATTTTCACCCTAGGTATAAGACGAAGTGTTTCTTTTCGATCCGAACTTCAAAGTGTACTTCCATTCAATATCTGATATTTAACTTTATGATTCATTTCATCTTCTACTCCAGCACCAATATTCAATGTTGAAGGGAGGAAATAAATGGGTCACCCCAATATCATAGCAAACAGCAAAATAGCACTGTTTCGCCTTGTTCTCATCGTTTTTTCTATTCTTTTCGCACAAAACTGAAAATAAATCAAAATATCAGAGCATATGTCTGTGTCCCCATAACTATCTTTCCACATTATCACATTATATATATATATATATATATATTAAACAAACACTGCTTTTTTGAGTACAACCTCACATGTTGTTTAACTTCTTTACAGATTGCTCCCCCCCCCCTTACCTACCTTTCCACTCCAAACTTTTATTTTTTTTATCATCCCGCCTAGCCCCATTTCAAAGCCTTAGTCTCTACTGATGTCTGGTAGTATTTCAGTTTATTCTGTTTGTTACTCTTTCCTATTAGCTCATGAGCTTTGTCCAATAAGAGAAAGGAAAGGCAGTGATGTGGACTGACATATAACGTGACACTTTAATTTCTTTTCAGTTTTGTGTAAAAATAATGCGAAAACATTATGAGAACAAGGGGAAACAGGTGCTATTTTGCTGTTTGCTATGATCTTGGGCGACCCATTTAATCCCTCTCTTCAAAATTGAAGATTGGTGCTGGGGGAGGGGATGAAATGAACCATAAGTTTAATTTCAGATTTTGAATTTAAGTACACTTTGTGAAGTTCGGATTGAAAACGAAACATTTCGTCTGAAAAACAATATATACCTAGGGGGAAAATAATCCTCAAATCAATCCCCAGGTGAGACGTCATATTAGTATAGCGTTAATGGTATATTTGGGTGGGGGAAAGGTTGTACTTTGCATTGTTATAAGGAAGCCCATTTATCAACTTTAAACAAGTTTACTGTTCATTTTGTATCAAAGAAGCTTTTTTTAGCATTTTAAACAGTTTGGGGGGAAAATGGTTGGGTCAGGAAGGAAGGGAGGGGGAGCTAACCAATCTACAAGTTAATGCTAGCTCACTTACCTAGAGTAAAAATAATAGTCAATTCAATCCCCAGGTTAGACGTCATAATAGTACAGCGTTAATGGTTATTTGGGTGGAGGAGGGGGATACTTCGTCTAGTTATAAGGAAACCCATTTCTCCACTTTAAATAAGTTTACTATTCATTTTGTATCAAAGAGTTTTTTTTTAAACAATTTGAACAGTTTTGAATTAAAAAAGAGTGGTTGTGCGGGGGAGGAAGGGGTGAGGGGGGTGAACCTGACAAATCTATAAGCTCATGCTAGCTCACTTTAAACATATTCATGCTTGTTCACTACTTTTTAGACTATCACAAGCAATAGAACTTAGTATTTAAATAAATAGAATCTAAAAAATGTCATTTTTTCCTATACAGTTTTATTCAAAAATTCAAAAAAATATGATCCCATTGAGATCCCAATCTAAAAATTTGTACAAACATAGATGAAATACACAAGAATTTTTGAGAATTTTTTCAAAAAAATTCATTATATGTTTTTTGAGAAATTTAAATTTGAAATTTAAATTTCATTTTTTGAAAAAGAAAATTTTTATCAAATTAGTCATGTTGCATATCAGATTAAGTGGCAACTAACGTACTTTAAAATACCATTTACCAAATCGTTCTACCTATATTTGGTGCCGAGTTATGGTCCGTTTTATGTACCCATATCCATGGAAAAACGAGGGTTTTTCCAAAGTTCAAAGTCTCATAAATGAAAAAATAATAGAGATAAAAATCCAAAAATTGAGACTTTTGATTACCTCAAGGGGTACAATTGATGAGCCAAATGTGAAAGAAATACAAAAATGTAAGGTAAAAAACGTTGGATCACTTGACATGGAATGACCCAGAAGTGGATTCTTCTTAAATATTCAATACCTCCCCCTCCCCCCTCCCCCCCAAAATATAAACTGCACGTTACTAATTGTTCTTGAAGAAATCTTCGGCTTATTACATCAATTTTCTTTTTAAATATGATACTATTCAACTCTCCCCTTTTAACCCTAATTCGAACTGAAAACTGAAATGTATGGTACATTTCGTCATTTAGCGTTTCATGATTTTGCTTGTAACTCGTCTAAAGAAGTTGGCGTGCTTTTACATGAGCTTCACCCTTGTTCCTTGGCGTAATACAGATTTGGAAAACCATTAATCTCAAACAAAAGTAATTAGTGACCTTCCAAAAAGAGCTCATGCAAGCTAAGGAACAGATCGAACCTCTTAAAAACTCGCTTTAAATAAAAGGCGGGGTTTAGCGTCATTGATGGATCAGTTTTGAAGTTCCGACCGATGGCCAAACAAGCGCTCCCAAGGATTGAAAAATAATTGCATTAACTTAAAAAGTGGGAGTATCCTCATTAATCATGCGTGAAATGCACTTACCACTTGCTTTAACCATTTCACTACGAATTAAAAAAAAAGGGATGTGAATGAACATTCCATTTTAAAACTAACTAAAAGTTAATGTTTAAAATTTTTTGTCAAGCGGTTTTTTAACGAGTCTAGAGCACATTTTGAAGCACTATTTATATTCTGGAGGAATTTAAGGGAACAAATAGGTCGTATAACGTTAAAGTAAAAGCGTGCAATTGAAACTCGCAAAAATATGAATATTTTCACATCTAGCAATAAAAACGAAATCTTACTTTTAGAGATTCCTCAGATTCTACATTTAGAGTTATGTCCGATAATGCAGTCCAAGTTTTAACTTGCGAAGCCGTTCTGAAGGAAATGAGGCATTGCGTTTCACATTTAGTTTTTTTGAAATTCCTTTTACTATCTCCAAAAGAAGGTAACTGCTAAAAGAGGTGTTTTGCGCTATGACGACGATTGCTTTATTTTTCAGCTTTGATAAAGAATTGGAATATTTAACTGAAACTTTTTTGAAGTGCCAGAACCTCTTTAAGGATGGTTTTCAGCCATGATCTTAACTCTGTGTATCAGCCAAGGCGCCTGGAACGCAGTCCTTTATGTATGTGAAGCTGATTAGCGTCTAAACAAATAAATAAATAAATAAATAAATCTTAATACTGTGTAATTTAACGTATTTAAAGTTTTTCCTGTGTCTTGTAAACTTATCGTCTGCAATGTTTTTATATTTATCTACTGATAATGATACTGATGTCTGCAATGTTGATTTTTCTTTGTGTTATTTAATTTATTTATTGTCTGTTTTTGGTAATGGCAAAGACAAAAGAAATAACGTAATTTAGAAGGAATATTTTAAGTGAATGTTGGTTATTCTCGCATGCTTTGGCGGATAATAATATTTGTATTTTTTGAAATTATATAATTAAAATACCTTTTTTAATGAATACGGAAGAGTTTGATTTCATTTACTTGAAATGATTAATCAATTTCTTTTTAAATTCCTAAAAAATGGAATGGGAGAAATGAAATTGAAACTAGTAAACGTAAGTCTTTGACAAGATTAACTAATTTTAGTTGTTGACTTTTCTTCATTTGCTTTAAACGAACATGTTTTTCAATGATAGAATATTTGTCTGTTGCCTGAACCAACACCTCCTTAATACTAGTATTAAGAAGGCGTTGCCTGATTTCAGTTTTTTCGATAATGACGAAATATCTATGCGCTGTTGAGGCTTATGGGAAAATAAATGTGGGACTGACAATGGAGAAACATAAGGGTCATTTTCACCATATGCTTACATTTCAGAATTTTTAAGTATTTTTTTTTAACTTGCTATTTTTTTTCAGAAACACGAACAGATGTTTAGTCACTTATTTTAGGTGTGTGAAAAAGTAATTGGTTATACACTTTGATGCATAATTAAGTATTCAAATGATGTTGTAAAACTTTAAGTTGCAAGGAAAATTGTCGTAAATTGCCATACAAAATCAATATGAAATCTCACTTTTAAACCTTTTTTAGGGCCTCTAACCAACTTAATTTGAAATTACTAGCTTCCTTGAAGCTTAAAACGATGTTTGTAGTTATTAAAATATTGATAAAGAACTGTTTAGTAACGGACTTGAAATTTGATAACGGATTTGTCCCTAAACCATAAATAAACTTCAAGTCTGTTACTATGATTTTAATGATATTTTAAAGCATTACACATTCATACATATGTATTCATTCGCTATAATAATACTTTCTAACTATTAAGATACAGAAAAATCATTTTTGGAATCTATATATATAAAGATGATGGTGTTCGTTTGTTTGTACGTTTGTAACCGCTGGCCAGAAGCCCCCACAGCACCCACAGACCTGAAACTTGGCCCAAAAATTCGAACGTATCCCGCTGTAATGCACCTCGAGGGCCAAATTTTTAATTTCGAATTAGTTATTTTTAAATTAATTAATTAGTCTCATTTTTGGTGTATCCGCTATAATTGAAGGGGGAAAACCTTCCCCCACCCCAAAACATTATATATCGCTGGAAAGGGGTTTTTTTTTTCTGAAAAAGAAAAGTTTTAGCACGTTTCTGTCCGTTAATTAGGACAGGAGATATTAATTATTCAAATTTAGTCGATTTTCAAGGCTTAACTCTGTACGCAAGACTGAAACACTAGATCCATTTTCCATACAAGCTGCTCTTTCTTAAGTGGTTTAAATTTACGTATAGAGTTAAGCCTTGAAAATTTACTAAATTTGAGTATATCTCCTGTCTTTTTTATTTATTTGGCGAATTGTTTTGAACTTTAAAAGGATTTTTAGTGTAGTTTAAAAGGTTGTGGAGAAAACTGTAAGACTAGAATTTTTTATGCGACATTTTAAAAGAACTCAATGCATTTACAGCTTTTAAAATACTGCGAGATGTATAGCTGTGATGCCTAATAACTGAATTTGAGGTGTAATATAAGAATATATCCTATATTATAATACGAGAGATGTTTGCCAAGTCGAAAATCGCCCCAGAATCAATAAACTCCGGTAAACTTGTGGGTCTGGGGTTTTTGGCCACGAGGAATCGATTGGCGCCGGTTTTGAAGCGCTACGGTCGAAAAGTTCGGAATTACAGATAGGATTCATTAAAAGTTTGAGAAGATTTCTTACTACGCCATTTTCTTTATGATTACTCTTATTGTTATACTGTTCATAGAAACCACGTTTTAACAATGGATTTCATATTTAATCACATCAGCATAAATTTATGTTTTTATGGTATTTGGCAAATAATTTTTGGCAACATGTTAGAATTGTTATTGTTTTTGAAATTTAAAAGAGATCGATCAAAATAAAGTTAGAATTGGGTATGGGCAGCGGTAGAGCCGCTATATAGACAGGCCGACGCATCAAGCTTAAGTTTCACCACTTTGGATCCAACTTATTAACTTTCACTTTCATTTTTCATTGTAGAGGAATTAGGGTTACCAGAGCAAAGTTTCGGGACATTGCCAAGCTTTGTTAATTTACGTAAAAAGTTACCAAAAAGCGATAACTGGCCAGAAAAGACAATCCTCACACACGCGCTGGATCCTAAGTGGTAATCTTGATGCGTCGGCTCGTCTATATAGGGGCCTGAGGCCGCGGTTGTCCAATCGGTTAGTCGTCGGACTCGTAACGAGAGGGTCTCGGGTCGATCATTTAGCCGCCGATCAAAGATCCACCGTCTTCATTAATGGTTGCTGGGGGACGTTAAAAATGTTCGTGGTCACAAAATCCTCCAAGTGAAACGAAACCTCTGAGGTGTGCTGGGCCAAGGGTTTACTCGGCCCTTGGGCCTGGTTAAAAATGAACAGAGCGCTCTTCAGGGCCCCATCCCGGATAAAAAGCGAGTTGTGGTATGTACGGGGGGGGGACCTGGAGTGTGAAGTGAAGTGAAAGTCAAAACCAACTGGAACCAAATGCGTACTGGAGAACAGAGACTCTGCATCCATTCGCATCAAATCCTCCCGCGACTTCGGCGCCAAATGAAATAGGTGTGATTTTACGGTGAGCATGGTTTAAATAGGGTTGTGTTTTTCAAAATAAATTGCGGCTGTTTTGAATGCGTAATTGCAACCAAAGGCTCAAAAATGCTTTTCAAGTTTATCTAAATAAGTTCTTTGCACTTTAGAAAAAAACACGAGTTTACAAACCTCTTTTTTTTAACCGAGCGGGCTCGGTTCCCTGGTACACGTTAGGGGTAATACGAGGAATGGTTGCCAAGTCGAAAATCGCCCCAGAATTAATTAACTCCGGTAAACTTGGGGGTATGGGGTTTTTGGCCACGAGGAATCACGAGGTTTGGTTTTTCTAAATAAATTTGTCAAAAATATTGAACTTCAACACACTTCAATCTTTACACTGCTCACTTTATACCATTTCTTTAATTGTATAGTTTTTTTTATTATCAATTTCATTTTATTTCATACGACTTTTCAAACTTAATCTTTATATATAATAGTTCCCTTTCAAAACTCTAACTTTGTTTAGAATAGTTTACAATGATGCACTTTAACCGGTTATCTTTTCAGCAATGGTTTCACAAATTTTCTTATGGCATGTATTGTTTTGATAAATCACAATTGAAAATTTAAATCTTCGAGTTAGCTTCGATACCTGTTTTCCTCGAGCGGAGCTCGGTCACCCGCTGGTTCTTAAAAATTAAAGTTTTGTTGTGGCCAATAACGCTCACAATATTTTCAGAAAATTATAGTAATTAGCCCCTTATGATGAGAACGCTACTGATAGCTCTAAATGTTTAGCAACAGAAAAATCAAATGAAGAGTTTAATGTATTAAATAAACCCATGTCTCTAAAAGACTTGCAAAATATTTTTGGAGGCAAATGGACAAGATAAAAGCACCGAAATATCAGAAGGGAGTTTTAAATAATACATGACCGTTATACAAAATTTGGCGCTTTTTTTTTCCAGAATGATTTTTCTAAAAACTCTACCAATACTGAAATACTGACTGCAATTATAAGAACAAATGCAAATCTGACTAATGAAGATAATGTGACAGCAGCAACAATTGTGATAACTCCTCTGAAAACTCCTATAAATTGGTATACGTCATCTACTTCAAACAAAACAACTCATTGTAGCAAATTTATCGATGATTACCAACAAAATGCGCCAAAAAGTGGGAGAAAGTTTCTTAATAGGATAGACAAAAAAACCATCCATTTTAGTTTCTGAGAGTTATAGAACAACTATTAAAAACAATGAACAAGAAAAGCAGCAAAAAGAGTGAAAAATAAAGATAAGAAAAGAAAACGGAATAGACAAGCAGCCGTACAGAAAGAAAATGCTTTAAAGAAGACTAGAACAAATAAAGAGAAGTCAAAAAATAGAAAAGGGAAAGATGGAGAAAGATATTGAATGCTATAGTGTTATAATATATTTAATGAATGGAAAATATATTTAGTTAACCGTATAATATCTTCATATAATGCTTTACTATATTCATGTAAAGGTATAATATTTTCCTCTATATATGAATAATCCAGTATAACATTGAATGTTTACATGGCCAATAACTGTATGGTTCCATAGCCAATAACTATGCTAAGGTGGCCAATTACTATCAATTTGACATTTTTGTTTTTGCGTTGACTTTTTTCTAATAATATACCTGAAAAAGTGTTTTCAGACAGTATGAGTAGTAAAATACATTAATACTAGGTGACCCGTGCGGAATTCCGCAAAAAAAAACTCTAAACTTAAAATTTAATACGACAATTTTTATTGGCTTCATTTGCACAACATCGCCATCTACTGCCGTCGTTCTAACAACTTTTCAAAGAGATCAAAGACACGTTCACTTTTACAACTACTACAAAAGTGATACCCTATATTAAAATCAAATACCCAAGGCTACTACTAAACTAAATACTAACGTTATCGCAAAACTATCATAGTATTTTGAAACAATAAAAGTTACAATTAAGGTTTACCGAGCTAAGCCTTGGCTTGAAATGTCGCATTTAAAATTGATTTGAGCAACAATGTAACGATTTTGACAGTTGAGCAAAAAATTTAACTTTTTCAAACTTCAATCGCTTATAAGTCGCTTAAACGTAGATTTTCGAGATTCTCGTTACGCGGCGCTAGCGGAGAAACGTTCTAAAGAACGCATTTTCTTTAATCTTTCGAATGAAATCAAAATGGAGACGATACGACAATTATTTCGCTAGATAGTGTCAATTTTGTGCCCAAAAATTGAAGTTCGAATAAAAAACGAACCGACACTTTTTAGAGGGTGGGTCTAATTTTCGTCAATAGCCCGCGGGATAAGCTTCAAAATCATAAATTTTCTTGCAATTCGATAAAGAAATGAGCGAGTTTCGACCGGGTATAGGATTCGGCTTAGAGAAATAATATATGGAGATAGTATCATCTTAATACTATTATAAATGCGAAAGTTTGGATGTTTGGATGTTTGGATGTTTGGATGTTTGGATGTTTGTTCCTCTTTCACGCAAAAACTACTGAATGGATTTTAATGAAACTTTTACCATAATGTAGCTTATACATCAGAATAACACATAGGCTATAATTTCTAACGATATTCGAAAAAGTTTGATTGGTAGCGCTTTTTTCATTCCAATTTAAGGTACATTTTTCGCATAAATCCGCGAAGGCTTCCAGCAAAGTAATTCAGTATTTAGTGCATCATCTCAACTCCCTGTCGATAGCTAGAATTGCGTATATCATTTCCGCTTTTTGCATTAAATGTTCAAGGCTTTTCTCAAGTCAAATCAAAAAGTAATTTTTTTTTCAGCTTCATGGTTTTTACATAGACATTGGAAACGAACGCGCCAGCTCTTGAACGAGCTTTTACTCTATGATTTGTATTTTAAAACATTAGTAGATTGTTCACGGCGTCAATTATTTTCTCGAATTTTGTAAATACAGTCGACGCTCGATATAACGACCGTCTCCGTCCTACAGAAAACGGTCTTTATAACAAGTGGTCGCTATAAGAGGTAGAACATAGAGTATATTGGGATACAGTTGGGGGTTTTCTCACCGGTCGTTATATTAGGATGGTCTTTATAACGTGTGGTCGTAATAACGAGCGTCGACGGTATGTGTTTTAGAGTATCGGTAACGTAACCGCTAGAAGAGATTGGCAACTAATAAATTGATTAGGTTCATTATTTTCGAATTTGATGGAGCTTTAAATACAACTTAACGGTATTTCTTAAATTTCTTTGCTTTGATTGGTCACTTTCTCTGGTACTTATAATAGGGCAGTTCCTTAGTATCCGATTGAACAGGAATTTTGCCAAATTTGCTGCAAGATTTTAATAACTGAGATTCTCGGCGATTTTTTCAACTGACGCCTATTTTTGTGCCGAAGACTACGTAATAATACTTTACTTTTTACACGACGTAACCAAAATAAACCGATTATTGTCTGATATTCATCAACTGCAGCAAAATATCCATCATCGATATAATACTCCCACATTTGAAAAGTTCAGTTTTTTTTCTTTTGTTTTCCGATTCCGAATGTATCCATTAAAAAACTTTTTAAAATTATGTCAAAAAGTAAAGTAATCCACATACTAAATTAATAAAACCCTTAAACAAGACTAAAATTACCACTAATTTGCATTTTTGCATAAATAACTGCTAAATGTTCCCTATTAATTTCGAAATCATTTAGGACAAAAACTTTTAACGTCATTTTGTGGTCAGCAATAGTATCTCAGAATTTGACAACTATTTCTCTGTGACAAAAATTAGTGACATAATAATACTTAATGTATTTTCATAAAGTAAGTAGGGGAGCAAAATTATCCTAGGTATCCCAAAACAGTTACGCAAAAATTTGGCGACATTTTAAAAATCGCCAAGCGGTGTGTTCTGAGTTCTTTCAGTTCAGGAAAAAAAAAAAACAAAGGTGAGTATATAAATTGTTTCTCAATATTATTATTGACCCAGGCAACGCCGGGTATTTTTGCTAGTATGAAGTATATTTTATTTATGCAGAAATATTTCATTTATTTTTTATTCAAGCATACAAATACGATGTCGCTAAAGTGGCAAATTACTATACCGCTTCAATTATAATAATTTTTCTTCAGAGGGTTGGAGTGAATTTAAATTTATTCAGTGGACTTTCTTCACATTTAAATGCACGGGCATCGCCGTGCGGTACTGCTAGTCTTTATATCTATATATACAGAGATGACGGTGTTCGTTTGTCGTTTGTTTGTACGTTTGTAACCGCTGGCCAGAAGCCCCCACAGCACCTACAGACCTGAAACTTGGCTCAAAAATTCGAACATACCCCGCCCTCGTGCACGTCGAAGCCCAAATTTTTAATTTCGAATTAGTTATTTTTAAATTAATTAATTAGTCTCATTTTTGGTGTATCCGCCATAATTGAGGGAGGAAAACCTTCCCACACCCCAAAACATTATATATCGTTGGAAAGGGTATTTTTTTCTGAAAAAGAAAAGTTTTAGCACGTTTCTGTCCGTTAATTAGGACAGGAGATATTAATTAATCAAATTTAATCAATTTTCAAGGCCTAACTCTGTACGCAGAACTGAAACACTAGAGCCATTTTCCTGATCAGCTGCTCTTTTGTCACTGAAGTTACTTTGTGGTTTAAATTTGCGTATAGATTTAAGCCTTGAAAATTTATTCAATTTGATCAATTAATATCTCCTGTTACTTACTTAACTTTCTGTCTCTTATATTTATTTGGCGAATTGATTTAAACTTTAACATGACTTTAAGTGGAATTTAAAAGGTTGTAGAGCGCATTTGAACTAAAGGATATAATAATTTTTCTTCAGAGGAGGTTAAAGTGAATTTAAATTTATTAAGTTGACTTCCTCAAAATTCGGTGTTACCGAAAATGTCACAATGGAACTATTATTGTTAAAAATTTAGGGATGGCTATTCAGTTCCTCTTCGCATTTGGCGTCGTAAAGTTTGGCGACAATCAGGAAATTTACCAAACCTCCCAGCCAGTGAAACACTACTTTCTCTAAATCAAAGAAAAAGAAAACGGTCTGGGAAGGAACAGTAGTTGTTTGCAGTCTAAAGAGTATTTTATTGCATGTTTAAAACATGTATTTAATGCCGCCATCACTAAATTTTTAATAATAATAGTTCCATTCTGACATTTTCGGTAACACTGCTATTCAGTTACTTCTCGTATTTGGCGTCGTAAATTTTGGCAACAATCGGGAAATTTTCCAAACTTCCCGGCCAGTGAAATCTTGATTATTTGAGGGTCACTGTTAGATTGTAATCACTTCACATTAAAATCATGGAAGAATGGTTGTGGCTGATCTACCTGATACAATCGGTTCCCTATGTTAATAAATTTAGATTTGGCGACCAATTTTACATTGAAATTACAGTTAAATAGGTAAATTATATTAAATTTCAAGGGCAATATTGCTGTGGTCGTTGAGAGTTTTCGAAAATCTTGGCTCTACAGTTGTGTCAAAAGTTCCATTGAACCGTAAAAATTTCGCTAAAAATAAATAAGTTCGTCACACACACAGGAAAAGAAGAAAAAAGTCTTTAAAACTAAAATAATCCTCGCATTGTACACTACAAACTGAAATGGCATTAAAAGTGTCATCAAGATATTTTAAAAGGTCGTGGTGCATAAATAATTTTAATAATTTTACTTAAGAGGGTGGAGTGAATTTAAATTTATTCAGTTGACTTTCTTTACATTTTTTGCACCGGCATCGCCGTGCGAGTACTGCTAGTATATGAATAAAATAAAACACTTGCTCTAAATCTGAAACTTAGTCCTCAAGCAGTTTTTCATAGGCAAGCAGCACACATAGCTATGACTTCACTATTAAGAAAGTTATTTATTTTAACATTATAAACAAGTGTATAATACATTATTAACGAAAGCGGGAAATGGAGGGGAAAATGTTGCACGAAAATGCGATTCATCACACGGTCTAATGATGAAGATATCCTTTTTCAATTTTTCCGCTACCTTTATTTATTAATGTTCTATTAATTCGCAATTTCGAAAACAAATTTTTACATTAATAAATTTATTTCGGTACTGTCGCATCAGAGAAGTCATGCACAATTAAATTACAGTATTTATCTATTACGTTAAATTGAAAACGCTTTTAATTAAAAACTATTTATAATTATCAGCTAATAATGAAAATTCCGGTATTTTACGTTACCAATATCGATATTTCGAAATTGCAAAATAACTCAGAATATCAGTATTTGATATACGCATATCCCATTATTGCAATCACTAATGGTAACGGACTTGACCAGTAATGGACTTGACATTTCAACAAAAAAATCAAATTATGGCTAGGATTTCGAACTTAAAAATAGAAAAACAACATGCATTTTCTTAGAGTTGTATAATAAACAATAATTATGGGTAAAAGTTTAGAAAAAGCAAAAATTAATACCAAAGTTTTTGGTAACGGACTTGACAAAGAATAAAAATACGCACCTTCAAGAAATTTTGTGCGAAACGCCACAGTAAAACTTCTCGATTGAAAAAAACTAAATGGTACGAAATAGTTACGTTACTAGTTTGTTAAGTTAACTGAATACCTCTTACCATCTTTTGACAGCAACAAATACCTTTTTTAGCTAAAATAATCTTAGGGTAACGGACTTGACAAGAACTTCCGGACAAAATATATTCATACATTAATTAAAAAAAAATACTATTGTCATTATTTCTCATGAACATCATACACTAATAGTCAATATATATAAATAATTTGTCGTATATACTTTTTTATACAATTAAGTATCTAAAAAAAGGAGTTGAACTTGTGAAAATGGGGAATGGACAAGCGTTTTTGCCTTGATTCTCATTTTTAAAGACTTATATAAAAATAAATAAATTTCAATATTTTTTTGAGTGATAGAATTTTTTTAGGGGTATTTCTTACAGAAAATAATTGTTCGCGTTGAATTTAAAATATAAATTATGCTTCAAAATCGTCTTTTTAACCTCCGGACAGCAAATGTAAGCAAATTTTGAAAATGACCCATCACAGGCCTACAAAAAAAAAAAAATTTTTTGGTGCCTAGGATTTTTGAGCAGATTTTAACTACATTTTTATTGCTAAATCTGAATATGCAAGCAGTTTTTCTGTATCAGCTCTAGATTTTTAGATAAATTCACTTATCTGTCAATGCTTTTTTCTATGTAATAAGCTCAAGTATGAGTGTTATAAAATTTATACAGGGACATATTCTTGTATATTTTCCTTATTGTATGTCTTATTTTGAAACCAATTAAATTTAAAATAATAATATTTATGAAATAACTAATTATTATTTAAAAAAATAATTATTTTTTTAATTTATCTATATGTATAAAAATGAATATATGTATATTTGTTTGTTCCTTATACAAATCCACAGTTTTCGTCGGATTTTCATCAAACTTGGCACAGAGGTTCCTTGGTGCACTAGAATTCACATAGGTGGGGTTTTTAAATTTTTAAAAACTCCAAAAAGCTCAAAATTCAAATTTTTCGTCTCAAAATGGCCATTTTCTTTCAATTTTGAATAGATAGAGTAATAGAGTCTTTAAGAATACAAATTGAAAACACTTAACACATTTAAATACGAGTATTTTCCGACAAAGATTATGATTAACAATAAATTATCAATTCAAGGCTCACCTTTTTCATTTTAGCATGAAATAAGTTAAAAACAATTACTGTTACAATTATTTGCATTCAACACTATTTGAACCACTATGTTGTATTAATAAGCACCTGGGCAACGCCGGGTAATAACTCTAGTTTATTATAAAAAGAAGACTAACAATATAAGATGTATAACTGACTGGTTGACCTTGTTTCTTGTGCATCTTAGATAGCAGAGACAAAACGCAACACTGGGTTAGAAAAGAGTGGCTTAGGACAGCAAACAAGGATGTTTAGGAAAAGAATATCATCAATGATACTTTAGTTCCAAGAGAGAAGATCATCTTTACACCACCGCATATCAAGCTGAGTCTAATGAAGTAGTTTGTAAAGGCTCTTGATAAGAATGGATCATGCTTTGCATATATGGGGTAAAAATGCCTCAGCTGAGTATGGAAAAAATTAAAGCAGGGATATTTGATGGCCCACAAATAAGACAGTTGATTAAAGACCCTGGCTTCATAAATTCAATGATTGAGATTGAACAAAAAGCCTGGAATTCATTTGTTTCAGTTGTCCAAAATTTTCTGGGTAAACATAAAGCTGAAAACTATGTTGAATTAGTCAATGAGATGCTGAATAATTTCAGATCACTTGGGTGTAACATGAGCAGAAAGGTGCACTATTTACACAACCACTTAGACCATTTTCCTGATAATTTAGGAGACATTAGTATGGTGAAAGATTTCACCAAGATATAAAATGCATGGGGGATCGCTATCGAGGAAGATGGGATACTCACTTGATGGAAATTACTGCTGAATTTTAAAACGCGGAATTGTTCTAAAATACACTTAAGAATGCCATGCAAAAGAAGTTTCCGAATTGTTCAGTGAGTAACTGGTTTAAATTAGGACTTTTTCTGTTTTCTTTTGTATATAATAAATAATATCTGTGTAATATAATAAAAAATAATTGTTCAATTTGATTTTTTTAAACCATGGTTTTTCTTTTCAAATAGTGTTATGTACAATTCATTAAAATCCTAATATCTTAAAAATTCGAGCTGATAGGCAAAAACTAATTGCATATTTGAATTCAGGGCGTCAAATTCATAAGAAATCACCTCCAAAATCTTCGGCACCAAAACCACTGTTGACCAGTGAATCTTATAGAAAGTTAGATACTCATATAAACTCAGGAGAACAATTTTTGCACATCTTGACAAGTTTTGGTCAAGGTAAAGTGTCTTAGGTAAACATGCGCACCACATACAGTGGCGCACAAAAGTGCTCATAAACCTTTAAAATGTGTAGTTAAACCAAAATTCCCTGGAACTGAATTTGAAAATAAAGACCATTTTTTTTTCACATTACCTTCTAGTCATTTTGAATAAAAATCAGTATTTGGTTTTAAAATATTGACTGATTCTTTTTTTTGAAATAAGTCAAAGAGCAATGAGACAGAGGAATAACACGTCATAAAAGTCTTTCTATACTCTGCAATATTTTTGGATAAATTAATGATTTAAGTTCACATCTGTAGCTTTTTTATTATTCTTGCATTATATTGACACTTAAAAAGCATTTGACTTTATTGTTTCGTTATTTTACTCCGAAATAATCTACTAATTATTTTTGAATGCCTTCTATTTGTAAAAAACCACAAACATCGCTAAAAATTGCATTATTTTTCATCATAATAATAATATAGTAATCATCATAATAATAGTAAGTCGGCTAAAAATCTCTTTGAATTAGTTAAATTATTTCATTTCTTCGTGTAGTATGTGATAGAGTGCTTTGAAGAAAAAAATTTTAGCGAACCCTGGCTAAGAAAGGGTCAACTGGAAAAACTAACAAATCGTGAAGTTTACAAATACCTTTGTGCTAATGATATAGAGAAAATTTCAATGTTAAGGAGGCACAAATAAGCAGGGATACTGCAGACAAGTGTTTCGGTGTTACAAGGAAAGCCTTTTTCAATGCAAAAAAAATTTGAGCTTATGAATGCACAGACATCCGACAAAAGCTTAACGTTGCAATTTTCTCTATAACAAATCGTGGTTACAGATTTATATTTAGAAAAATTATGACAAATCTACTCTTGAGTGCTGTAAAAGTTTTTGCAGAATGTATGGAAACATTTTGTGTTTCTATTTCCCCTGAAAAAAGTTGCCTAGTCCTCAGAACAGCTCGACAACATGGACACTCTGCACTCACAGAAAAGTTTTTGTTAGCGCGAAAAAAAAAAGAAAATTTAGGCTTTCCTTCGCAAAATAAGTAACAAATTAGCCGAAATGTTTTGGAATAATACCTTGACTGAAGATAAATGTAAATTTAACATTTTTTGGTTCCGATGGCGCATAATTGTAAGGATAAGAAGAAGTGAGGAATATGTAATTCCATGAGTTTAGCTGGAGCAGTTAAGCAATGTGTGGTGGAGATGTTCATGTATAAGGGTGCATGTCAGCAGCAGGACTTGGTAATTTGATATTTATTGATGGAATGACGAAGCATGCTCTGTGTTTATTTTAATATTTTACAGCACAATTTAAAACTATCGGCCTAAAATTTGGGCATTGGAAACAACTTCACTTTTTTTACCAAGATAAACTATAAGAAGCACATGGCATCAAGCGTTAGCTTTTAGTGTCTCTAAAACTGTTCAGAACTTTTATAAATACCTCCCAAGTCACCCTTTAACTTAGTTTAAACGCAAAGGAACATACTTGGAGAAAACTGGAGGTTGGAGTGCAAAAATACGACGTTAAAACGAAAAGCAAACTAAAAGCAGTATAGTGATTGAAGAGTGAATGACATTGGCTTAGAAAACACAAAAACTAACGAAATCGGTTCCAAGGCGTTTGAAAGCTGTTGTAGATACTGTGTAAAGAATAACCTACTAAATGATATAACAATGTACAACTAAATTATTTCGAAATATTAATTTTCATTGACCAAAAAATCTCTATTGCATGGAAAATGGTAGGTGTACGAACACTTTTGTGAGCTACTTTACATTGTTTCTCAAAGGTTTTTTTTTTTTTTTTGTGAGAACGACAAACTGTCTCAATACTTTATCAACCTTCTAAAGTAAGGCATAGTTAAAAAAACATTTTTTTTCACCTATTTCGGCAAAAAATAAAGAAACAGTTTACATTTACCAAAATATAAACTGTTTCTTTATTTTTTGCCGAAGACTTGTAATAGACTTAAGACTTGTAATAGTGCAGTACAGAAAGTTTTCGTGACCTAAATTAAAATTAATAAATAAATATAATGAGAAAAATGGAAATAGTTCATAAACTTATGACGAGAGAAAAAGAAGTTTTGTTTTAAATAGTATCAATACCAGTATTTCCCCTCAAATAAGCTTTTTTTTCTTTTATTGAAACTCGCTTTACTTGAGCAAAACAGAGAAAATATATACATAAATAAAATTGGAACTATGTATATTTAAACGTATCGCCTCGAGGCTTTGACAGCAATATCAAAAGCGGGTATTACATGTAATACATTTTAAACTACATTCTCAGTTCAGTAGCATAGCCAGAGAATTGAAATTGTTCTTTTGTTCAGGTTCGCAAATAACTTGACTGTGGCCTGAGAGGAATTTTCGCTGACAAATTAAATAAAAATATGAGTTTTTGCGAACATGCCATAAATCTCCCATCCAACTTGTTTTCTCGATTTTCTCTTGTTTTCTTTTGCACTACCTGAGGTAATATTTTACTATTTTATACCCATCTATTCAAAGCAAGATTCAATATTTTTCATTTTTTACTTCTTTTTACGTAGTAAAAGAAGTATTGTGATCGCGAAAAAAAAAAAAATCACTCAAATTTGAGTATAATTTTGATTTTGCTCACCCCCGAATGAATGTTTAGCAGTTTTTTTGACCTGTCTGCACGTTCATATGTACCTACCAACATATAAGCAGCCGAAAAATCCTTTTCAACCACCCCCGAGTTAATTACGATGAGTTTTCTCGTGACGTCTGTATGTACGTATGTGCGTATGTTTGTATGTATGTATGTGGGTCGCATATCTCAAAAACTATATGCCGTAGAAGCTTCTAGCTTGGTATGTAGGCTCTAAGGATGGTCTAGTTGTGCACCTCCCCTTGTGGTTGCATTCGAATGCCCCCAAGGGGGTGTTTTACCCCTTTTTTGGGGTAAATCAGTGTTAATTTCAATGCAGATGAATTGGCACGACCACTTGGCGATATATCGCCAAGCTTTTGGTCGCCAAGTGTTTGACGACAACTTGGCGACAAATTTGGCGAAAAAAATAAAATGAATCATTGCAAAACATTTGTTTTGCATTGTTTCGTGGCAAACCATGGGTGCAAATGTTCGAATTGCTATCTTGCTCACTCCTAGCACTATTTTAACACTAATGCATCTACAAAGAAATTTACACGTAAAAGGAAGTAGTGTGGGACCCATACCAGATTTTTCTTATTTTACTGTCATGTGAAAGCTGGTTCAACTATTCTCACGAAATTAAAAATTAATATTGCACATCATCTATTAAAAACGTGATAAGCTAGTTTATTGACGACATTTAATACTATTCATGAAAATATGATTTCGTTTTGTCGGTATGAGTATGCTAATTTATTATTTCAAGGAATAATGGTTTTCATTTTGGTCCTCTAAACAGAGCTATTTTATACTACAGTTAATTCTATCTTCATTTTAAAATAACTTCAATTTTAGTGTATAATACAAAAAAAAAAAAAAAAAAAATCTTATATCAAGAGCTCAAAATGTGCTGTGTTATCTACTGTGAATGAGTTTGTTGTGTACTGCTGACTGCCCTATAAACGGGTCTTATGGCATGGGTGTTGAGCTAAATTGGACTTCCACTTTAATGGTGATCGTAAAAACGGAAGCCGTACCTATTCCGTCATAAATCTGTCAGATGTATCTACTCTGGCTTGGGTACCCGAGTGGTTTTAGCAACAACAACAACAACGCTTGATCTACAAAGCGAAATTTGTCAATAATTTGACTTAATTTTCAGCAAAAGATTAGCTTGAATAGATAAGCTTAAATTTGCAGATAGATTTATCTTTTGAGGAGTTCCTCAACATATGTTCGCTTTTTATTGGTTCCATCATTTTCTATGTAAACCAAAAAAAAAAAAAAATGCATTTTCCTCGATCGTTCTTATTTCAACACATCCTGAGTGATTTTATAGAACGAGTAAGTATAATTTAAACGAAGTTTTAGAAATATACGGGAAAATGCGAGTTAATATAAAATGAGTCAAAATTTTACTATCCGGAGATCGCAATTAGATTAAGAAACGCCTGCTCAAATATTGACTTTTGTCTCATAAGTTGCGCAAGCGAGCATGATTAAAACATTTTTACCTAATCCAACGGTCTCGGTATTAACGTAAATTAACCTTTAAAATTACTTGTGTCAAATAACGTAGTTTCGGGATTTTTCTTTCTTTTTTTGAGTTAAATTATGTTTTATTCATACAAAGTTGTTTCGTGAATAACTTAGGAATTTATTTCATTAAATATATTTTTAGGAAGTGAAAGAAATGGGCTTTTTGATAACTATTTCGATTTAAGTACACAGACGAATTTTATAAGCAAAATAATAACAACAACAACGAAATATAAATACAATAATATGCAATACTTTCTTGAATTCACTCTTTCACGAAAGTAAAAATGAAAATGGTAAAATAATTGATATATATTTAAACTAGCTGACCCGGCGAACTCTGTTTCGCCTTAAAGGTAATAAATAAGCAAATTTTTGAATTTATTAAGTTTTTTTTATTAGAAAATGCAAAAAAAAAGGTACCTACATTAATCATCCATTATTGTTTCTGTATTTACAACCTATTTTACTGCGCTCCAGAAGCTATCAGAACATGTGCTTTATGTCGCCCGGCGGCAGAGGCTCAAAAAAAGGCTTAGTTAAAAAGATAACTTTTTCGAACTGCTTATCAACTGACTGCTCTATCCATAAATCCATTCAAATAAACTTTTGTATATATAATAGTAGTAAGAAGAACAGCCACTTAAATGCAGTCCAGGAGCTATCCCACCAAGCGCTTTCCACCTCTCTGCCTCAGAGGCGTAAAAACTCTTAAGTGACAATCGTTTCTGACAGCTTTTCACATATAAATTTCAAGGGAAGTAACGCGTTTGTGTATAATTTACTTCACAAAAAAGTCAAATAACACTCAACGCACCGCTAACTTACAACCTGTTTACTGCTCTCCGGAAGCTGCCAGAACGTGTTCTTTATGTCGCTCAGCCATGGAGGTGTCAAAAAAGGCTTAGTAAAAAGGCTTAGTCAATAAGACATTTTTTCTATTTATGTAACTGACTCACATAAATTATAGCATATGTCCGTCTATTGACTCTAAGCTACCTACCCACCAAGTTTTAGTCATATCGGTACAGCCATTCTTGAGTAGTAAATAGTGTAACTAACACGACTTTCTTTTATATATATATAGACTGACAACACAGCAGCAGATTTTATCTCATAGAAGCCAAGAATACAGAAAAGCTGGTAGCTAAATAGATAATTTGCAATAAAAATATATATTGCGGTCCTAAATTGAGATAAAAACTATCTTATCATTTAAGTTGGACCAAACTGAAACTGCGTGCAAAATTTGGTTGAAATCGGTTCATTAGCTGATTAGTCCATTGGCCACAAACACAGGGACACGTAATTTTTATACATTAAGATATTATTCAGATAATAATGTAAGTATCTTTAATTACCAATTAGCATGCAAATGCACATATTTGCGTTAATCTGACAATTCCTTTCTACAAATGGAAAAATCTAAAAAGGAAAATGGTAAAAGAAATGATTTTTATTTTAATATTAGTGAGATAATAATGTAAGTATCATTAATTACCAATTAGCATACAAATGCACATAGTTACGTTAATCTGACAATTCCTTTCTGCTAATGAAAAAATCTAAAAAGGAAAATGGTAAAAAAATGATATATATTTCAATATTAGTCAGATAATAATGTAAGTATCATTAATTACCAATTAGCATACAAATGCACATATTTACGTTAATCTGACAATTCCTTTCTACATTACGTGAGGCACTTGAGCCGTTTTCGAAGTCTTTCGCCAAATGAATAAAAATAATTTAAATAAAGCTCTTATCGGGTTATTAAACGCTGTCAAAAAATATTGCTGAAATTTAGAATGAAATATTTAAATTAAAATAAACGATTAAACAAGATTGAAAACCTTATTAAACTAAAAAAAAATATCTACTTAGAACTATTGTGAGCCATTTTAAACAAAATAATACACAAAATATTTGTATTAGATTATTTTCTATTATTGTTGTCTCATGGCACATTTTTAATCCTGGCAAATATTTTTCACTTTATTTTGTGTCACCATGTTTGGTCAAAGTTATATAAAAACTACATATTTGGCAATACCATCCTTAAGTTTTGCTCTCTTAGTGAAATTTTAGACAAAATAAAAATCGAAAAAATATTTAAAAATGTATAAATATGAGAAAACTTGAAAAAAGTAAAATAAACAATAAAATAATACTTTAAACTTGGCGCTGTATTGCATATTTGGCTGGTCCACATTCTGCACTGTAGCTATAGCATACTAGAACTGCTTGGCTTCACGATTCTGTTCGCTACTGCAACGGTTAAGCAGTAAAGTTGTGCACAATAGTCGCAGCCGTACTTCACAGTAGAGAGCAATATAAACGATATCTGCTCGAAACGTCACGATCGTCATTTAATTCGTAGGCCAATGCATTTTGCTGCTGCCAATATCGGATTGTGATAATCACGTACGATTTATAACCGCCGTATCGGTAACTGGGATAGTGCCGTAAGAGAGAGCAAAAGTTATGTCCGAGTTCATCTATCAGTATTTTAGCGCGGTAAACTTTCAAATATTTGCGAGTGGATTATCCGCAGTGCGAATTATCCGCGAGGGCCTCGGGAGAGAAACAAATACGATGGACTGATTTTTTTCGAAAGAACACGAATTTAAATTTTGTTTTTCTTAACATTTCTTACCCAAGAGTGCGGTGTACTTCATCCAATAAATTATTTTACCTGGGCGTTATCGTAAGTACCACTTCTTTATAGATTTTATATGCTTGAGAACCTCAAATACAAATAATTTTTTTATGCTGTACCTATCGTCACTGTTTGTACATATCACGTTTTAAGTGTAATGCAATTATTTTTAAGCAAAAGACATTTTTTATCTTCTTTACCCCTTATTTTATGCTTTTTTCGGATTATCCGCGATACCCGTGCCACCCAATTCCGCGGATAATTGGGAGTGTACTGTGGTTGTTTTCAGAGGAGAAAAAACAAAAACTTTAATATTGTCCCTCACATGATATTGAATAATCTTCTTAGGGAACCATTGCGATTGTTTCAAGAAATGGTTCCAAAGCGAAAAAATGGAAATTAAATATTACGTATTATAATTTTGTTTTTTCCTCCATATCATTAGAAAACATGGCAATTTATCCATCGTAACCTCCATCACGACTGCCGTTTTCCAGAAGCTAGCGATCCACGTAATGATCCTGCCCTACAAATGGAGTCCGGCACTCGTCTAATATGGCAAGAACATAAATCCGGAGTTTATGTCGTCTCAGAGGAATATGCGGAGACGAATTTACGACGTGCAGTTTCATGCGCTTGGAGGGGATTTGTTTTATGGGGGAAGCGTGTTTGTAATGGGCTTTTCCCGAGATGATTAAATATTGTCCGAATTGCCGGCGCGGTTTGAGGGCCGAAATTTGCTGAGCTCCGGTTCTTCGGAATTTCGTTAATCTAAGTGTATTGGGATTGTAAAGGGTTTTAGTGGAAAATTTCGAAGTTAATTCGGTGTGGCTGAAGGGGGGAAATTTTACACTCCGCTTACACATTTTAAGCGTCTGGTCTTTTAATACCACATATTTAGTTTAGTTAGTAATTTTATACATTTAGTATTAAAAAATATTTTTTTAAATTATTGTCCCTGGTCATATGATACATTTTCTTTATCAATAATTAAATACTAAACTAGCTGCCAGGGCAGCTAGATTAGCTTCCTGCGGCATGTTGATGCATAACGTGCCCCTTCTCTAACTTTTACCTCATTTTGAAGTTATATTATTTGATAGAATTTAATGTTCATTCGATTTCAAGACATACCACGCACGTGGCCCGGCTTTGCACGGGCACTTCGTGCCATGAAAGTAGTAAGGAAATTTTCAAGAAACTACTCCCCGCCAAGGCGGCTCGCTAACAGGCGCTTCACGCCTTCACTTTTTTCCTGCATCAAAAAAATCATACGAATTATTAAGATGCTACGCGCCTTCAAGATGGTGAGGAGAGTTTCAGTAAGTTCAGCTCGCTCAAATTAAAAAAGCAGACATAGATACTCAGTTTTTAACATAAGTAGATGGCTTTTCAACAAATGAATGTTTAAAAATATTACCAGTAGCTAGCGATAAAAATACTACGTAAGTAACCCGCTTATGAGTTTCGTGTTTGATTTAGTTAAGCCTTCATTCTAAATTCTCATTATCATTGTTATCACTGTTTCATAGCAACGACGGTTTGCAAGAATGGATTTCATATTTAATCATTTATTAGGCTTAATCGCTTTAAACTTGACGACTTATTAATTGATATCTTCGCTAATTAAAATCGTATAATCATATAGATTGAAACTAATAAAGCCTGAAAAATTACCTATCTATCGGTACCTGGTTCGACTTTCAGTTCATTGGCGTTCAGGAGAAATAAGCGTGACATAGAAAGATAGAAAGAAAGATAGAAAGATAGTTAGAAAGATACTCAGTTTTTAATATAAGTAGATAGGTTATGAAATATTTTCAATGAAATAATGACTGTGATTTGAAACAAGTGTTAAGTACTTAAGTACTCAACTGTAAAATCTTATTTTGGTGTCCACTTTTAAAACTTTGATTTTTTTTAAAATTTAGACAGATTTATGTATTGAAGGATACGTTTTTTAGGTTTAAAGACGGAAGTAGCACGATTTTTTTGAATATAACATATTCATTTTAGAGGCCATAACATAAAATGGTTCTGTTTTTTTCTCTCTCTTTTTTGATAAATTTTACTTTTAAGAAAGCGAAACTTAACGAGTTAATGAAACTTATCTATCCTTATAAATAACATACATTTTTGGAATATTCAATCTTTATTCAGATTGTCAATGCCATGAGTGGCCTGTCATATGTTGTTTTTTACTTTTACAGTTAAGTTGATAAATAAACATTTCACTCAAATTTTTGCGGCAATTTTCATTTCACTCGCCTTCGAATGAATATTGAGCTGCTTTTTTGGCTCGTTCACACGTGTGTATGTACTTAAGAACGTCTGGACGTCCAAAATATTTATTTTAACAATTCTCGAGTTAAATCTCACGCGATTTCTCTTTTCGTCTGTGTGTACGCGTGTAGGTGCGTATGTATGAATCACGTTTAACTTAAGGTGGTATGATGTAAAAATACAAAATTTTGCATGTTGCAAAAACAAAACTGAAAACTTTGTCTAAAAATGTTTGTTTGATCCGCATGGGGGCGGTAGAATTAGCCCGTTGACTAGCCAGTTTTCGTCATTAGAATATAGCATCATGTTATAAACGTAGATCAAGGTCCCCCCCCCCCCACTGTTTAACAGTATTCTGAATAATTTAGCGAGAATTTCGTTCATAACCGTTAAAATAAGTCGAGAGGCATAATTAAAAAAAAATTTTTTTTGGGCCTCTATTATTGCACAGAAAAAAAATATTCGAATTCCAGTCTTAATAAGTTAGGGTTTTTGTTCCCTCGTTGCCAGATGTAACGATAAACGGGAGTTATAGTCGCCATCTTGTGTGGCGCTGCCATCAGTTCAGTCTTTATGGTCCCGTTCAGGGATTATTCCGCAAAGGATTTATGGTGAAGAGTCATCTAACTCAAATGCTGAGGTTTTGCTTCGCAGGAGGAGATCGGTTTTCTACGAATGATTGATTGCTTTTACTCAGGATATGTATCATTTCATTGTTCAGTCAGATAAATATCTTCACTATACAATTTACTAAAACTTAGTTGTATTGTGACCCACGTAAAGCGGCTAAGTTAATTCTCTATAAACCAATATTTACACATTTCCCAATCTCATATTCCTTCCTGTTCAATTTACTTTAAAAAAAAATACCTTTTGCCTAGATAAGATATTGTTGCAGTATTTGCGCCTTTATACATTGTATTACTCGATTTTAAGATATTGTTAGTTATCATGCTTTAGCATTACAAATTTTAACTGTTTAAGGTATGTGGAATGTCTTGAAAAAAAAAAATTCATACAAGAACGAGACATCTCTGGCTAACAACCAATTAAATATTTGTAAAATGGAGTTGTAACACACTATGTGTCATAAGAAAGAGGGAAAAAAGTATTCTATTTGGTAATATCATTTTGAGATGAAAGTGTTTTTCATATCAAGTTATAGTTTCCTTATTAGTATGAAATATACTCGATTATAACTTAAACTCAAAAATTTATTCAATTATTATGCGTTTTTGTAGCGCCAGCGGAGCATCACACCTTTGTGTGTGTATATGTGTGTATATTATATATATATATATATATATTATATATATTATACTATATATATATATATATATATAATATATATATATATATATATATATATATATATATATATATATATATATATATATATATATTATATATATTATTATATATATATATATATATGAAGATAAATTGCCTGAAAAACGAAAACAAGACACAGTTGTTATTAAGAAAATAATCACAAAAATCTTTACCTCCGCACTTCGCAGCTACAAAAAAAGGCGAGAATTTCTCTTGTAAAATCTTTAATGCAAAAATAAAATAAAAAAGGCATCACAATTAACTGAAAAATCAGATATGAAAAAGACTCGTTTTCTGTAAAGTAACTTGTACATCCAACTCGGAGACAGACAAACAGGCTTTGACATAAAAAAAAGCCCTACTGAGCTCCAGTTTTTCTCCTTAACCCTATTAATTTAAATTGCTGGCATTAAAAACTACCGCGGTTCTCGCCGTCTTCCTCTGTTCTCAACAGTGTTCTCGAGGCTGCCTCTGTCTCCCTTTCCGCCAGCCGGCAATTGCATTTCGCTTCCCCTTAATGAGATTGTTTTGACTCAATTATTTCGCACTCCAGCATCCTCCCATCGTCCATTTCCACCCTCATTTCGTGAGTGCCGCCCTTTTTTCCTTTGGCGAAAACACATTATCTCTCTGCCGAGTCCCACTGCGCTCGAGAGTGTGCTCTATGAATCATTCATTGCCTATCGATTAAAAATGTGCGGTGATATTGTTTACGTCGTTTAGGTTAATTTCAATTGCACGGCGAAAGTTTCGAGACAACAAATTAGACTCGGATATTAGAGAGAGTTTGAATGGAGTTGAGGTGATCGGAAACTATCGACAAGTGAAATCATGCTTTGAAGGAGGGAAGGTGTTTCATGATCTTGTGATAGTTTGTGAAAAGGTGGAGGAGGGAGTAACAAGAAGTATGACATCACGCACTTCTGTATATACATAACTGGATCTATGTATGTATTTATGTTTGTTCCTTATAAAAATACAGTTTTCGTCGGATTTTCGTCAAAGTTGGAACAGAGCTTCTTTGATGCACTACAATTCACAAAGGTGGGGTTTTGAAATTTAGAAAAAATCCGAAAAGCTCAAAATTAAAATTTTTTGTCTCAAAATGGCCATTTTCTTTCAATTTTGAATATATAGAGTAATAGAGATAATCCTTTAAACATAAAAATTGATAAAATTTAATACATTTAAATATGAGTATTTCCCAACAAAGATTACGATTAACAATTAATTATAAATTTAAGGCTCACCTATTTCATTTTAGCATGAAATAAGTAAAAACAATTACAATTCATGTTCTAACGACACAGCACATACAACATGCCTTATACTTTTTCGCCTTTTGTTGATGCTTTTTTTCTGCAAACGCTTAACTTTATGTAACATTTTAGTTCTTTTCAGAGTTTGTACCTAAAAGACAGCAATATTTGATGCAATATTTGACGCAATATTTATATCACCATGTAGATAGAATTCATTCAAATATTTTTTTAAAGCTGTATGGTATATAAATACATAAACCAATTTTACCGGACAACGTTGGGTAAAAAGCTAGTATTTTTTTAAGTAAGAATATGGTTAGAAAAAGTAACGTGACATGGTGACGAGTTGAGTTAGGTGAATTGTGACACTTTGTGACAAAGGGGAAGGGGTCAAAATCGGGGAAAAGTGGGACATCATTTCTAGACAGCGTCAAACAGGCAGGAGAAAGCATTTTTGGTTCGAAAAGTAATCTGTGAGAGAAGACATGGAACGCTAAATGTTGACTTTTGCGTTACCTTAAGCGTAAAAAATGATTGCGTTCCTCAGTTTTGGGGTATATGCGGTGTACATTAAAGAGCAGATAACCAAATTTTGCCCTCCCCCCCCCCGAGTCAGGAGGTCTTTTGTCTCAGTGGCCAAAGCACTGGATTAGCATTACAGAGGTACTAGGTTCTAGATCCGACCGGGAACACGTCATGCTTATGCTACCAGTTCTCAATCAATTCAAAAAAAAAAAAAAAAAAAATGTGAACTTCCAAATTATTGCGAAGAAAGTACTTTTTAGAATTAATCAGAGCAAAATTTACCGCTTGTTACATTGAAAAAAAAAAACCCCGTAAAACTAAAATAAGTCTACGAAATTTATTTTTAAGTTTCTGGTACTTTAAATGTTGTTTTTCTCACATAAAACCATCCATTTATTGATAAAGCTAATTGTAAGCTTAGCTACCATTGTTTCTGATATCAGTCTTTTTACCTTTTATTAGCAAAGATGGGAATTTAAGCTGCGTCATAAGTTATTTTTAGATGTAAATGAGTTGAGGAGCCCCAAAAAAATTTCTACAGCAATTGACAGCGAAACTACTTGGAACAAAATGACATACATCTATGAATCTTACTTGGTATTGTAGTTCAATGGTTAGTCCTGTAGTTTCATTCGAGTACATTTTAAAAGATTGAACTGAAATAGGAAGTAATAATTTCATCTGTAATATTTTGTTTCAAATATTTACCTGTAAATTTATGTTTAATGTAAGATATGCACTGTCAGAGAGTGAATACGTTTCAGGACCCGTCTGCATGTTGCCATATGATATTACAAATAATAAAAATCGTTGAAGTCCGTTTTGAATAATTGAAAGTAAAACTGTTGCTTTATGAGTTCAGATTTTTAGCTCATTTCGATTAAGACTTTTCTTGGGAAAACGATTTCTTATCAGCACTCAGCTATCGTTAAAGCTCAAAGAAGATGACATGAGAGAGAAAGTAAGCTAGTGCGAAGACGATCATACTCACAAATTCATCTATAGCAGTGTTTCCCAATCTTTTTGAGCTCATTGCCCCCTTTAAGACGCTGACTGACACCTATTGCCCCCTCCCCCTTTTCTTCCTCGAAAAAAAAAAAACATAAATTGACACAAGTGAACATCGATATTATTAAAAATATAAGTACATAACTTTAATTTGAAGTAAATTTTTGTACGTAATTAAGCAATTATAACAAATCACTTTTAAACTAAAAATATTAATAAATGATTAAAATACCTTTATTATTTTTTTCTTTCACAAAAGGAAATGATACAAGCATTTGAAGGGTAACATTAAACTAAGACCATTGACGTATTTCTCAAAAAGCAGAATTGCATTTTTTAAGAAATTATTTTCTTTTTTACACTGGAATGTGGACGAATTAAAATCACTGAAAAAAAAATCTGGTGTGGACCCCACACTACTTCCTTTTACGTGTAAATTTCTTAGTAGTTGCCTTAAGTGTTAAAAAAGTGCTTATAGTGAGCAAGGTAACAATTCAAATATTTACTCCCCTAATCTACCACGAAACAATGCAAAAAATATTTTACAATGGTTATTTTTCTAAATATTGCTGATTTTAATATCATTTAGTGAATTTTTCGCAAAATATCGCCAATAGCGCCAAGTTGAACCCAAATTCAAAAAATATTTTTTTCGCCAAATTTGTCGCCAACTTGGCGATATGTCGCCAAGTTGGCGTCAAACACTTGGCGACCAAAAGCTTGGCGACATGTCGCCAAGTGGTGGCGCCAATTCATATCACTTGAGTCTGTATTAAAATTAACATTGATTTACCCCAAAAAAGGGGTAAAAGACCCCTTTGGGAACATTCGAATGCAATCACAAGGGGAGGTGCACAACTAGACCCCCCTCAGAGCCTACATACCAAGCTAGAAGTTTCTACGGCATATACTTTTTGAGTTATGCGAGCCACATACGCACATACATCCGCACATACATCCGCACATACGTACATACAGACGGCACGAGAAAACTCGTCGTAATTTACTCGGGGGAGGTCGAAATTGATTTTTCGGCTGTTTGTATGTTGTTAGGTACATATGCACGTGCTGACAGGTCGAAAAAACTACGCGACATTCATTCAGGGGTAAGCAAAGTCAAAATTTAGACCGAAATTTGAGTGAAATTTTTTTCGTGATCACAATACTTCCTTTACTGCGTAAAAGGAAGTAAAAATGAAGGAAAATAAATTGAAAATCTGACACTTCATAAAATTGACAGTGAATGATAAAATACTTCCTAAGGTTCATCGGAGGAACCAGGAGGAAGCTCTTAAACTTTGTTTCTTTCCTAACTTGTGATTAATTGTCTGAACTCTAAACAACCGGTTTCATACATGTTTACAATTTCGGTTTTTGCTACCCTTTTACTAGTTCGCCCTCTTGGGGCGACAGTCCCCCAGGTTGGGAACCACTGATCTATATGGTTATGGTCAAATTTTCAAGTAAACGAAATACCAACTGAATGGCATTCTTCCAGTCATCAAATGATGTAGTAAGTGCTTTCGGTTGAACCAGGGCGCATCACTGAGGTGAGGTGAGAAATACCCCAACTCACGATGCGCAAGTTTCACACATTAAGGGGTAAACTCCCAGCCGGGGAAGACTGGGGACCTTCCCCGACGCAATAAGCATCATAGCGTCCGTAGCTAGCGACTAACAACCATCGATCGCACTTAGCCTTCGGGGGGGGGGGGGGGCGCTACGCGGGCCCCCCTGTTGGTGGAACCTAAGACGAAATGCTAAGAGGTGGGGTGTCGATGGAGAAAAGTGAGTGCTTTCGGATAACTAGAGCAGGTATACGTTTGCTTAATCTCAGAGAAATAGTTTTCAGAAGTCATAACAAGCTTATATCTGTACCTCAGAACCAGACTAACGTAAGTCCATTTTCGTCATTTTTCAGTAGAGGGGAAAAACAATGTATTCGACAATCGTTTTTCCCCTCTACCGAAAAATGACGAAAATGGACTTACGTTAGTCTGGTTCTGAGGTACAGATATATAAGTAATAATTTTTGTATTAGAAGCAAAAGCCGATCAGCTCGTTACATCATCCAGTCTGGATGTTGTAACAAGCTGTTTTGTACTCGCTAGAAATCTTGCATTTGTCTAGTATGGGGTGATAAGTTATAGCTTTGTATTGTCGTGTCTTAGTTCAATTAACACGAAGCAATTTTCAAAACGCAGTGCAGTCGTTTTTAAACTATGCGTTGATTTTCCACCATTAAAGTATCACGTCTGTTTTCAAAGCCTTGCATTAAACTCTTATATAAACCCCTAAGTAAAAGAAATCTATTAAAAAACAAAGATTCAGTTTCATTTGCTTCAGTTTACTTGTTACACTGGCGGAAAAAAAAATCCCAACACCAAGAAAGACTTGTGTTAGATAAACGAAATTTGGTAGGCGTGTTTATACAACTGAAAGATGACATCGATTGAAATTTCGTGCTCCGCGCATAAATGTGGTGCAGCTGGCGTCATTCAGAACATGCAAATAAGGCTTGTTTTAAAAGCGTGTTGTGAAGCTCGTGGGTATTATTTTTCCGTAAAATTTGACAAATTGCGTTCATGTTAACCAGGGTTGCCTTTAAGAAGACGAAGAAGCCATTATCAACAGCTCACCGAGTTTAAACGAGGTCGTACAATTTGGCTACGAGAAGGGGGATTTTCATTTCGCGATATTGCAGAAAAATTTGGGTGGGAATGTTTCTACCATGCATGATTATTAGAAGCTATGGTCAAGGGATGGTACTACCTCAAGAAGATCGAAATCCGAGCTGCCACATGGCACAACTGAGAAGGAAAATCGCCGAATCTTGCATACGGCTGCGGCGCATCGTACTGCATCTGCGGCTGACACTTGAGCTGCAGTTGGTACCGTCGTGACCCAAGGAACGATAAGAAACTGTTTGCTTCAAGGACAGCTCCGAGCCAGGCCTCCTGTAGCCGGTATTCCATTGACTGCAAACCATTGCCGTTTCCGACGGCAGTGGTGCCAAGACAGAGCTCACTGGAGGTCGGAGTGGAGATCTGTTGTAATTTTTGATGAAAACAGATTCTGCCTTAGTGCCTTTGGTGGCTGTATATTGGTCAGAAGGAGGCCAGGGCCAGCCTGCATCCAAGCGATCTACGGCTTAGACACAAGGGACCCACACCTGGAGTCATGGTCTCTGGAGCAATTTCCTACGACAGCAGAGGCACTCTTGTGGTTATACCAAACTCACTGACTGAAAATTTGTCGCCAGTCTGGTAATTTAACCAGTAGTACAGCCCTTCATGAGTAGCATTCAAAGGGGAGTTTTCCAACAGGATAACGCTCGCCCTCACATCGCTGCTGTAACGCAATGTGCTCTACAGAGTGCTGACATGTTACCATGACCTGCAAAATCACCAGGTCTGTCTCCAATTGATAACGTATGGGATATCATTGGACGGCACCTCGAGCATCATCCACAGTCAGCAATGACGGTCCTAGTATTGATACAACGAGTGTAACAAGCATCGCACTCCATACCACAAAGTGACATTCGGCACCTGTATGACATAATGCATGCATGCTTGCAGGCTTGCCTTCAAAATTTTGGAGGTTACACCCTCTATTAAATTAACATAATTTCACATTTGCACAGCATTTTCTTGAGCTTAAATTAGCCAGTGATCGTGTACATTTAATCAATTAAACATGTTAACTAGACAATTGCATTACCCAAATTTCATTACTCTAGAATAATTTTTTCTTGGTGTTGGGATTTTTTTTTCCGCCAGTGTATTTGCGGAATGTGGAAGTGACAAGTCATATTTACATTTTCAGACGTTCTATTGCTTTCCACGAAATATAGGACTACTTTTTAATTAGATTGAAAAGACCTTCTGACTATTTGGGACAAAATACACACACACACACACATTACTATGAGTTAATGTGTTCAACGTCACGGAAAATAAGGTCACAGTGGTTTGTGTAACTTGTCTTGGAAAATACGTTTCTGAGTACTTGGAGCAAATAATATGATGCAAATTACTTTTTTCGAGAAGTACGTTACTGCATGCATTTGATCAAAATGACTTTAATGAAAGTTAGTTACAAAATCTAGGTACCCGTTTTTTTTTTTTTTTTTGCTTTTCTTTTTTTTTTTTTTCTTTAATGCGATACAAGCTTTGGAATAATTGTTCCAGAGAATATGCTATTAACACTGGTGACGAAACACATAAACATTTTTTTGAACATTTGAATAAAATCACTTTTGTAAAAATTTGTGTATTTGTGGTGACAGACACGGAGCTGAGTAGTTGTGAAGAAACAATGCGTTTCCGAAAATTTGTGATTATAAATACGCTGCGTCCAAAAATCTTTTGGATGCATGGGTGAAATTGCGGTCCATATTCTCCATAATTGTTTTCTGCAACCAACAAATAAATTTTCTTCACGATCAGTTTTTAGTAATAAATTAACTCCCCACATAAATAACCAACCTGAAGCGACTAGGAAATAAAAATCCTTCCATCGTTGCTTGGGGCGCTCAGAATTCGGTCCCAAAGTGAGTCTCGGCTAAGTTCGAGAGCTTTTAACTTGCTCCAGATAACCTGTTTGAATGAGAATGTGACCTTCCGTTTACGCTTTACTAAGCTCCATTGATGCTGGAAAACTCGGATAAGGTTGCTATGGTAACGGAGCGATTGCTTCCCCAAAAGCTTCCATTCAACAAAAGAGAAAAAAAAAGAAATAAAAATAAATATGTTTCACAAAAAATGATCGCTTCGGTTTGGAGCTTTAATGGGGCTACTTTGAACCGAATACTTGAGTGAGAGTTTTAGCAGAATTTTTTAAAAGGATGGTCTAAATATTTTTTCGGGCATTATGTTTGTTCAGGCATTTTTGGAAAAAAAAGATTGAAACAGAAAAATAAAATTTCTCCTTTAAATACCTTCAACGTCATCGTAAGAAAAGCACAGATATGTCTATTGTTTTCCTCATTATGGAAGCTTAATTGAAGTTTATGAATAATTTTTTTTTTAATTTAACGAGTTCGAACAGCTATTGTGATTGGTCGAACAGAGAAAATAAGTACTTAAAGTGTGGGTATTTTTTAAATGAACTGAACCCTGGCTAGGATCAAAGAATTTAAAATTATTGCTAAAGATGTTAAGAGAGAGCGGGGTACTTTGTCACAATTTTCACTTGTGATTTTTCCCTCAGATTTCGGTTAGTATTTGTCCCAAAACATTTTGTATGTTGATAGTGCACTGCAAAAAATAAGTTATTTTTACAGTATAATACTGAAAGCAGAGGTTTCAGTTTAAAACTGTAAAAACGCAGTAATAAACTGCAAAACTAACTATTTTAAATTTTTTACTGTAAAACTAGCAACTTTACAGTTTATTACTGTAAAATTGGCAATTTTACAGTTTCTCACCTTAAAATTGGCTGTATTATACTATAAAAACAGCAGGATAATAATTGCAGCAAAGGTTCCAGTTTAAAACTGTAAAATGCACAGTAATGAACTATAAAACTAGCAATTTTAGTTTAATGCTATAAAATTAGCAATTTGACTGAAAATAAAGTAAAATTCCTGCAAAATTAGCTGAATTATTCAGTAAAAAGAACATTCATTTTTTACAGTGTGCATACCTTTGTACAAGGTATGTAAAAAAAGTGACAGGGTCACAAGGTAGAGGGTAATTTCAAAGGAAAAAGCAGTCTAGGCTTTAAGATCTTTTTAAATTATGTTTATTACATTTATTTAAATAAAAGTTTACATTTGCAATTCAGCTGCTGCTGCCCGCATTAAAGATTGGTTTTCCGTCCTTAAAAGTCCTGTTTTAGAGTTAAAGGTTTGAGCCTGCAGGTATCATCTCTTAACAACCTATAGGAGCTCCATTTGATTTTCTTACACAGATCCGCATCATATTGCGAATAAACAAAAATAAATTTACATCATCAAAACGCCCATTGATACATTGTGACGACGTACACCAAATGTTTTGTGACAAAGTACCAAGCATGTATTTGGTTGTTTTGTTTTCGTAACGGTTTTAGCAACTGAAAACTAACCAAACTTTTACAGAAATACATTAATGTTTAATTAATTAACTAAGGATTAAGATAACATTATATATTCACATTCCTTCAACCGATAGTGGCGGAGCACAAAAAAAAAAAAAAAAATGCCAGCAACTGAAAAATTTGAGCTCTTAATAACAATTAAACTTTTATTCATCTTCTCTGACGCTCGACGAAACTGAGCCTACCTATGAAAGATGGTAGCAACCATGGGCAGCTTATGTTGGTTGGAAAAATTTCTCCCGCCATCACAACTTCCCACTATTCAACTTGTGACAAAGTACTCCGATCTTTCTAATTGTGTCAACCGCTTCAACACAATTTTCAATTTTTTTTCTAAAATCTTTTTAACTTATAGTTTTGTATAAGAACGGGGATGGATGTCCCTTTAAAAAACGTTGGTTGTATAACTTTACATAACAGTCTATGTATTTTTTTAAATTTTCCACTCTTTTTCATTATTATTTATCAATCATCAGTGCTATTTTTTTTTCTTGTCTTTTAATATTATATACAGATTTTTACAGTTTTCACTATTAATAAAATGGAAATTTATGACTGTGAAAAATAAATGCAAAATAAAAAAATAATTATCTAACTCAACGACATTAAAGTATACATTTGCATAAGTACAAGATTTTTACGGTTACAGGAGAAAATTTCAAAAATGAAAAAAAAAAAAGAAATGCTTTAAATTTTCAGAAGATAAACTTGTCATAAGGAAATTACACGAATGTTGCATTTTAATTGTTATTCAGTGTTTTCAAATCATTTTTTTCATTGAAAATAGAGGCAATGAGAAGCACATGGATGCAACTGCGAAAATTAAAAATTGGGAGATTACTGGCGCAAATGGCAGGAGAACCTCAGATCTATTTTGGTGAAAGATATGGTATTATTAACCCTGGTGTAAGTGTTAATATATAGCATAAGTGTGTGCGTGATTGAGAAAAAAATGAAAGTCTATCTAAAGTGTGATCTCTAAACGAATTTTACTCGAAACTTGACTTTGTCTACTTACATCCCTTTGCTTCTCACCGCATCATGTCTTGCAAATTTGAACCACGTGTTAACATCATGCTTGCATATTTTTATTGAATAACATTAACTTAATAATTAGTTTTTCTATCTTGAAGTTGTCATACATTTTCGTTTCTAGAAGACCACTTTTTATGCTTTTAATCAGATAAGTATCTGATTGATTTCATTATGAAATACTTGACCCTCTTCTACAGAAAACGAGGTGGTTCTATGAACTCTTTGAAATGTTAAGCGTCTAATGATCTGGGATTTTTGCCAATAGCGTTTATTATTGTTTCTTGTTTTTCGTATTATTTTTTCTAATCTTCAGATTACACAATAAACATTTTAAAGTTACATCAGTAATTTACATTACTTCTTCATTTGACTTTATTTTGTAAACATAGACATCTCTGAGTTCAAACACACATGTGCGCATGGCTGAAAGTTTATACTTTCTGAAGATTTCAAATTATAGTCAGCTCTAAGTCCATTAATTCCTTTAAGAGATAGATTGAAAGGACTTCATTCGGAGAGGAATAAGCCATTAGAGTAATGTCATCTTCAAAGATGAAGCTCATTTTTCTCTCTTGGTAACGACCGCAGCATACTTGTATGTAGCCCTAGAGGTCAACTGCCCGATTCGATATTTACTAATGGACGCCACACTTTCGTAACACTTGCTATGATAGCCTGTGAGGGATCATATGGAAGTTTCATAGGTTACTAGAACGTTATGTTTTCTTAATGCGTAAATCATTGTCTGTGAGAATCAGAAAGAATACAATGAAATCATCCCTTTGTCACGGAGATTAAAAAGTAATTTAAATATAACATTAAAAAAAAAGAACAATGAGTCAAAACTACATAAAAATAATTTTTGCAAAAGACAGTAAAAAATTGCAGCATTTATTTACTTGAAAGAAGAGCAAATGTTTTCAATTAAATTTTCTTAACTGATGCTCCCTCCTGCCATACTCCACTAGCTCCCGTTTAAAAGATTTAAAAAAATGAAGTGAAAATATTTTTATAGTTTGAAAAATAATGAAAGTGAAAAATAATACAATACTAATAACTTATAAATTGTAAATAAACACGGGAAAAAGGAATAAATGAGAAATGATTGATAATTTGCAAATACATAATGAAATTTCCAGTGATACAATTTAACCACGTGACTCGCTATCTACGAACTCCAAAGACGATAGAATGAAAAAACTCAAGCTGGGGCAAAGTGAAATTAGTAAGCAATAATCACTGGCTCAGAAAAAAGAGGAAGAGCAGCTAAAAAAATCTGACCGAGTTGCATGAAACTAAAACCTTAAAGTCTTGCAGTAATATGTAACACTGGGAATTTATGGTAAATAATACTTATTCCAGGAAGTAAACATTTGTGAAATTCGTATTTAACTCGATCTGATAATTCATTTTTTTTTCTCATCAACGCTTCTATTAACACATAGCGACCGCAGCCATGAAAATGACCCCCCAGAAATCGATGAAATGCAAATGAAACTTTCTCACCGGTTTAGCGGCCACTTTGCGGCCCATTAGAACTCCATTCATGTTGGAATTTCCGTTTCCTTGGAAACGAAAGTGTTGGATCCACTGACGGAGGAACCGCCAACTAAAAAGGTGAACGCTCTTTTCGGAGCGCCAGACGACTGAAATAAAATCCTGCCATTGGTAAAATCTTTGTTACATACAGACAAGTGCAAATAGGGTGGACTCACTGGTTGAAATCAGATTTAATTCTATACTATCACAAAGCTAGTTTGGATTTAAATAAGCTCTCATACGAAGCTGGTCTCAAATACAGTTATACAGTATCGTGGAAGATCGTAAAATGCAGTGGGGGGGGGGGTCATATTATTAGATCAATTAGGGGACATTTTCTATTACTGTATCTATGTTGCAAAACTTTTTAATATCGCTATATAGGTGTTCAACCATCAGAAATTCAATCATGCGTCATACCAGACAAAATGAAGCAAATTATATCAACTTGAAGCATTTTTTTTACGTGAGAAACGTACTATAAACGTACCATCATAAAAACAAATAAATAAATAATAAGTAAATAAATAAAACTATATACAAAAATAAATAGAAAACAAAATAAAGATTTTGTGTAACGACGTGTGTCTGTTATTGACCGAAGGTGGTTATTTTACTGAGTATGCTATCTGCGTAAGATTTTACTACTTCAAAGAGAGAAAAATCACATTTCATCTACTACTACTTTCTTGTTCTCTACGCCGCTGTCACTTTCCAGTGCAGACAGGCTTTCAAATACGAAAAGCACAAGGAAGAAACGCAAAATTTTATTTCTTCCCGTTATTACGTTTGAAAGTTAAAAACCAGCTTTGCACATTAAATTTTTGGGTGATTTTTCCCTTTGTTCTTTGTTGTTCTTACCACTTTTAATGCAGTAAGAAATTCTACTCTACAAACACTCAGTGTTGCTACATTGAACCCAATTTGAAAAAGAAAAAAACAAAGACATTTTATCTGTCTTTCGTGCATTCTTCATATATTATTTTTTTGTCCGCGCGCTTACTCATAGTGCCATAACGTAAATTACTAATAATATTTATTTAGTACTTTGTTAAAAACTTTCGATCGCATTTATTTGTTTTGGTTTAATAATATGGCATATCATTGGAAGATCATTATAATAACGGTTTTTGCAATCTTTGTGTGTGATTGTGGCTAAAATTGAGTGATTTAACAATCTGAAAAGTTTATTATGAATCAAGCAAAAACCTATTATACGAACATAAGTTAGACTTAGTATTTAAAGAAGCATTGCTTTTACATTCCGTGTCTTAATGCAATGAAATGACATAGATTTTTTTTCATTCATATTTCTCACCATTAACTGTATGTGTCATGTAATATCATGTGTGCCGGCAACGTGTGATAACTGCTGAACGTTTTGAGTTTAGTTTAAAATAACACTATAAAGGCACTCATTCCTAATCCTTTGCAATAATCATCGGGCATATAATATACTGTTTATTCTTGAACAGCAATTAGTCAAATTCGAAAAGGAAAATGTACAGTCAAAAGCTACGATAATCGGCCAATAATCTAATTGATAAAAATAGAGAGCATTTTCTTCTCGAATTTTTTTGCTTGTCATGTCCTGTCCATTTATTGTCGATTGCTTTCTGAGTGTCAGTCAATTATTTTATTTTTAAAATTACAAGGCACTGTATTTTACCAGATATTATTGCTTATTGAACTCTCTTGAAAATGGAAGCAACATTTCGCCTTTGTTGATATGCAGCAAAAATAAAATTAAACATTTTTTTTCCAAGCCTCTGATCCGAACTTGAATTTCATAAATGAAACAACTTCCCCTTCTGCGGAGGTATATGAATCAAAAAACTCAACATGTAAATTTTACAATAAACTATTTATTTTCGATTCAACTTCCAATTGCATCATCTTAAAATTCTGCTTCTCCCTTTACCGCTTAAGAGTCGTAGTTTAGTTGCCGCTTTCCAATATTAAAGCCTTAAAATATCAAACGTAAGGAAATTTTATCGACTTCGCTAAGAAACTACGTGACTTTCAGCTAAATGTGCTCCTAATGGTGAATTTCCATGTCGATTTTGCTGCGGAAATCTCTATGTTCCGCTTTCTTCGTTACGAGTAGATATGAACTGGGGGAACTATTTCGTTTCCGTTGCGATTAGAAAGATTATTTTTACTGCTCTGCCATGTGTAAAGCAAAAGGCCACCTGTTCGTAATGAGGAACTATTCCTTAACTGAAGATTCAACAACCAACTACTAAACCTACTAAAATGAAGAGTATCAATAGTTATCTGTAAAGAAAACGTAGATCATTAGGTTGAAATAGTAAAAAATGTAACTGCTTTAAAATGTAACTGCAAACAAACAAACAAACAAAAAAAAAAAATCATCGAAAAAGAAGTTTTTTTTGGGGCAAAATATCTCGTTGCAATATACTCCATTGCGTGCACTGCAAAAAAAAAAAAAAAAAAACTATATAATAGTGGCAGCAGAGGTTAATTCAAATGTGAAGTAATAAACTGTAAATTAGAAGTAATGTATATGAAGGGCCAAGGTTAAAAAAGATGAAAGTCACTTTTTCGTCAATTTTGAGTTATTAACGCTATCTAGGAGCTATGAAGGTGTAATATCATCTGGTAGAGCAACAAAGGGGGAAAAAATATTAGAATCGACAGAAATGTGTATAAAAACTATTAACTACACAAGGAGTTACGAGAAATCATACTTTGTTCTTCGTTTTTCTCGAAATCACGTTTTGGTCACTTTCATCTTTTTTTCTCCTTGGCCCTTCATATAATTAACATTCCAATGTATAAAATATTTAAAATTAACGAAGTAAAGAATTTTCATCATTTTTAGTTTAAAATAAGTCATTAAAAAGTCTATCTTTCATTTTGGCAAGAGTCGTTTTCCAAAAAAGTAAGAAATTTAAAGCATGCTGTAAAATATTTAAGATAGAGAAAAATAGAGAAAGTCATGTTAAAAAAAAAAGATTTATTTCGAATAATTACTGTATAATTATTTATAAAATATATATTCATGAAATGTTTTTCTTGACTTTAATGTACAAGAAGTGTCACAGGGAATACGAATACACAGTGTTATAACTAGTTTTTAAAGGTCAAATATAATACACAATGGAAGACCAATCAAAAATACTATCAGAGCTTAAAAAAATATGATTATGCATAGATATATTACGTTACAATAAATGAATCCATCTACATGAACTAATTCCTGACCCTTTTATTATCCTTGAAGTACATTGGAATGCTGGGCAAAGTGAAACAGTTAAGATAAATGACTTTTTTGAAATGAACAAATTTTAAATTTGTGTTGAAAATTACTGCATATTTGGAAATAAAAATGTATTTTATTATAAAATTTGCATTGGCACACTATTTCTATTTTCTGAAGTAAATTTGTACTTAGAAAAAAAATGGAAAAATTTCACTTTATTTTTTATTTATTTATTTTTTTACGGGCTATGTGAAAAGTCAAATGTTTTTCGAATTAAGCATTGAAATATTTTCTATTTGATTGTTATAAATATGTTAAAACCAAATAGATGAGTAAATAAAAATATAAATAAAAAATTAAGAAGTGGAGGAAAGAATAAAGGAATAAATAAATAAATGCATAAATTAGTAGTTAAGAATAAAAAAAATGCATGAGTAAAATAGTGAATGAAAAGAAATAAGTGAATGAATAAAAAAATAAGCAAACTATTTAATGAGTGAATGTAAATTAATTAAGTAATAAATGAAAACATAATTTCAAAACAAAATATCAAAAATACAAATTAACTTCATATCAAATAAGTAAATATTGCACTGAGAATTATCAGGTCTAAGTTCATGTTTAAAATGTTAACAACAAGAAATTTATCAGTTTATAAACACAAAAATAATTTTGACTTTCAACAAGATATTACAATATGTGTATCAATTTCAGAAAATTGGTAGCCTTATCATATGCTTTAATCATCAGTTATTTTATTTTTTTGGCTAGAATAGACTCCATAGTTAAAATATACTCAAATAAGTGGTGTTAAAAGTAGAGTAAATCTTTATCCATTTCATTTTTCCTCGCATTTCATGCAATTTTTGAAAGTAGAGAAATTAAAGTATGGTAAAAAATGGTTGCTTGAAGATCGAAGTATATTCTTTATGCAGATTTTCTTCCAGGTCATGGCTTAGTCTATTCATCTACAAAGTGGGAAGAATCTTTCCTTCAACTATCTTGGTTCGAATGACTGGCATTCTTCCCTTCAGAACTGGACGTTCCTCCCACTCAATATTATAGATCGCTCTTTGTGGATGACAATGGCAGGGTGGGGGAGGGAGAAAACCCTTTTCAGACCATCGTCAAATAACTGTCAAGCAGTGGATATCGCTTTTCGGATCACTGTCAAATTCCGGTCCACCTAATGACGCACTGTGCCGATACCCCAATTCTTAAATAGAATCTACTGCTTTGTGTGACAAATGCGCAGTTTAGCACAGGTATTAAGTTTAGGAATCCTAAAGACTTTAATGACTTCATGTCGTATCTTACAATTAGGAAATGATTTATTGGAATACAGAAATTTTGTTTGAAATATAAAAGGCTTATTTTAATACTTTTTATTGATCGTTGTAAATTTTGAGTGTTTTAAACATCAAAAGTCACTTAAAAAGTTTACATTTTGTCTACGGGTACCTTGATAACTAGGTCGAAAAAGAAAATGTCATTACAAACAATTCAGGTTTGCCATTGAAAATTAAACCATTTTCCTTACAATGTTTTTTAAAAAAAAATGCCAAAAAAAAATCACATGTTTTTAAATTTGATTTTTAAATGCAAGGAAATGAAACAAGCAAAATATGTAGGTTAAAGTTGAATTTTTAATTTTTTATAGGTGTAAAATTATTGAGTTTCACCTGAGTTTTTAGGGATAATAATTACCTGCAACTCATAAGAGCCCGATATAACTTTGGATAATCAGACAAGCGGTTTAGTATTTTTTATAGGAAACATTTATATATATATTATATTACATTATAGTATTTGTTTTTGCATCTGAAATGTGACCAAATTTTGCAACTTGAAAATAACTGAAATGATATGTCTCTTAATGGTAGAAAAGTTTAGCTTAGATTATATTGAGAAGAACTACGGTTGAACTGTTGTGTTCAGAAAAATGAACTTTTCCCATTTTTTGGAAAACTAACCTTTGGTTTTGCTGCAATATAAACGCTTTTCTTTTTTTTCCAACTTTTTATTGCTTTACATAACCTTTTTATTTTAGAAGTTTCATTTTCTTTCATTTGTAGTTTTGTCTTCTAGTATCTTAAACTTTAACATTTTATCAAAAAAAAAAATAAATAAATAAATAAAACGTGTCGCATAAAATATTTTTATCTCTTTTATAGATTTTTTTTGATAAAAAGAAACATTTTTCTTTATTAGCATTTAACAAATGTTTAGAAAAAAGAACTTTCTTATAGCTCCTAAAATGGATTGTCCAATAGGCTTGTCCTACTCTCATCGTGTTTTCAAAAATTGTTACTATAAATGAGGAGTAAAAGTGGTACATAAAACTTGAAAGTAAGATTGTCTACCCTTTTTGAGTCCCTAATTTGGGTTATCAGGGGCTGAAAGTGCCTAAAAAGATTAATTTACCCTATTCGAGTTTCCAAAAGTTGTTGTCATAAATGAAGAGTAAAATTTGTTTACAAAAGACTAAAGTTAGGTTTTACACCCTTTCTGGTCCCTAACCAGGGTTTTCATGTGTTGAAAGATGCACGTCAATGAACAACATACTTTCATTGAATTTCTGCATAAATTCTATATAAAAACGCAGATAAAATTACATGATGTCCGAATCAAGCGTTCAGAAGCTATAATTGTTGCAATTGCATTTTTTAAAGAAACTTTAGCACACACACACTGCAAGATTTACTTTCTTATTTCTCTATCATGCAATTACTAATGCATGCTACTAGTAGCTTGACGGTTTCTGCGAACACCATGTGCAAAAGCACTTGGTGTTACATAATTTTTGTTCCACAACTATTGAAACTTAAAAACATTGTGACATCCCTATAATTTGTACAGTTCTGCTCAGACACCCTTATACCATCCTGTTTGTAATGTTTTTATCTGCATTTTTATTTATAACTTATTTAGAAACTCAATGAGGATAAATTATTTATTTTTCATTAACCTTTAACTGCTGACAGCCCTGATTAGTATGATTAGGTAATATTTAAATTTACACTTCGATGTGTTTAGCAATCAGTCAAATAAATTTATGATTTAGTATAAGTGATGAAAATAAACTACTGAAAATGAGTAAAAGGAATTTTTAAAAAATGTACTCTCAAAATACATCTTTTTCTATAAAGCAGAAAGTAACCGCCCCTAAGCCAGGCTAAGGCAGAAACATGCAATACACCATCAGCTCTCTTCGGCACACAAGAGTGTCAAAAAGCTCTTTGAGTGCCAAAAAGCACGAAACTGCAGTCCATGGATGGAACAAAAGAGCTGTGGTGTATTACATCCTTTTCTACCAAAACGAATGTCTTTGTTCTTTTTATTAGATAAAATATACCATGCGTTTCATAGTTTGATTAAAATGTCAAATGATACTATTCTTGGTTCAAATTCTAAACAAAGCAAAATGGCATAACATTATACTTTTTAGATTCTAATATCTGCATTTTAGTATGAATAAATTCTTTAAATAAATGTTTACAGCTTTTTAGTAACTTCTACTACGGTGATAGTTTATAATCATTGGAATTATTTGTTATCAGTTTTCGAAGAACATCCGTCTGTTTGTCTTAGGATACATTTTCAATTCAATTCCAGTTACTTGTTGAATGTCACCAAAAAGTGGGCATGGTGCCAAAAATTGCCGACCCTCATGATGTCAAATGAAATTAGTTGTGACAAGCATACATATTAAGTTAATTATTTCCTGAGTCGTAGTTTGTATTTTAAGCAACATAGCAAAAGTTATTTTGTTTTCATTTCACTTTCTGTTTCCAGAACTTTTTTCAAAACAGTAAAGTATTTATACTGTAAATGTCGCAGTAATTGCTTTAATCACTCCTGAAAGCTGCTGGCAAATTATTTTGACATTTGGCTCCTCCTGCTAATGTTGTTTCAACATTCTCTCGAAAGAACTGGGCCAAATTGTTTCCGTGCTCTTGGAACTGATGGTTGGCAGTTTACAACTTACTATTGTTCGCAGTTTCATTTCGCATCATTTCCCTTTAGCAGTTCAGTTGATCAATGCGCGGTTCAGTTTATCAAACATGTTCAGTTGATCAATGCGCAAAGAAAGTGAATATAAATTTATTTGTTTGACCCCAGCAGAGTATTATAAATCAACTTTGAAGAATTTTCCACACTGATTTATAAAGAAAAACGTGTTCAGTTGATCAATGCGCAAAGAAAATGAATATAAACTTATTTGCTTGGATACATGTAATGTTAAAAGAAAGTTTCGGCTAGATATGACTGCACTGTAAAAACCAGGGGTGCCAAACGGGTGACTTTAGTCAACATAGGGTGAAAATACGGTGACGTATTGCCATCAGGGAGCAAAAGTAGGGATTCGATGCCCTTTGGCACCTCCCTGGGTGAACGGTGTTTCCGAAGACTGAGGGTGTCGTTAAATCCACCAATAGCAGAACGTAGATAATAGCGCATGCGCGCTGACTTATTTTCATCCATTTTTAATGGCGGACTGTACGTTGCATCGAAACGAATTTGCTTCATCATTCACATTGGATAAATACAACTGGATTTACTCACATTATTTGGTCTCACCCCAAGTAGCATCAACTCATCGGATTTTGCTCTGCCGATCATCGAACTCATCGTGAACTGATCCCGTAACGCACGATGACATCGTTCCTATCAGTATCCGAGCACGGTTTTATATGAGCTACTTTTCATCGGAAAGCGATACCCTTCCGATCAACTTTCCGGATGAAAATAAGCCGAGCATCCAAAATTAATCCTGAATTCATCGGCACGGGACTGCACTGCTCGTAAATTGCTCCAAATCTCATCCTATTTCGCGCAAAACTGATCGAATTTTGCTGCTCGGATTCTGTTTGACCGCTGAGACATATTGGAGCAATTCCTGATGAGAACTCACCGAATCCGATCATCGGAAACCTGATGAGAATTTCATCAGGTTTCGATGAATGGCCGATGAGATTATGCTGCTAGGGGAGTTATCTCGATGATTTCACCATGGAGAGTTCTAATACAGTTGAAAACCAGTAAAAGTTCGTCTAGCTAAGAATTCTCATTTTCTTACTATAGTTCAATGTTTTTTCTTCAGTTTTACGCCAACAAATGTATGAAAATTTAAATTTTGAAAGAGGCTGTAAAAAAGAGAAATGTGGAATTAAGTGAGTAAGTAATCTGCATGAATGGTTGCAATTAAAAAATATACACATAATAATGTATTTATCTGCTTTTAGTATTTTCAACCAAAAACTTTTGCTCTACGGCTAGACCTTTATAGTTAAACGTAAAAGAGGGAATATTGTCCCTTCATACTGGCGTGCTAAGCGCAAAAGTGGTATCTGCAGTGCTAAAACTGAGATATTACTCTTTAAAGTTTTGCGCTACTATGTATTTGATTCAGTTGATACTTTTTTAGAATTTTTCAAAAAATGTTTCCCGTTCTCAAATGACCATATAATATTGTTTTTAGGTAAAATACGCCACAAAAAGCTACCTGGTGGTGATAACTCAATTAAAAAAAGTGTAAATACGCCTTTTGTCCTTAGAAGGGCAGTATAGTGTTTCATTTCCGTAGTAGCACTTTTTTTTTCATGACATCATTTTAAGTGCGAAACAAAATCATAAGACAAACAACAAAAAAGCATCAACGCAGAAAAGACTCTCACGCCTTTGCAGAAAGACACCAGTCGGGGTCTTTTGCATAATAAGACGCTTAGTATGTTTTGCTCGGAGTCATTGATTCCGAGAGGTGCAATCTGTCGCGAATTCGTCGTGACTCCCTGTCAGGTCCGAGAAATGTTTGTCACGCTTCGTCGTGGGGGAGCAAACAGCGTTTCTGCCACCTCCACCGAGCAATTGGTGTCTCGCCGGATGATGCACGTAACCAGGCAACGGGGTGCGGGAGAGGGCGGGGGAGAAAAATAAAGGATTCTTGGGAGGATGGAGAGCACAAAAGCGTAAATTCGTTTTCGGAGAATCGAGACGGAAAACGAAATATGTTTTCCCGCTGTCGCTGGAGTTTACAGTGGCTTGATTTGTTTGGAGTGAAATTGTTTGAGCAATTAAAAAATGCTTTTTTTTTTCTTTTGAAGTTAAAGACAATTTGCGTCTTTTGACAGCTGCATAATTGATGGGTTTTCGCTTTTTTTTAAAAAGGTTTTAAAATTGACTTCTATTTTTCAACATTGAAAGAATTTTTTTTGGAAAACTCCAAGTGAAATGCCCTAACATGTAGAAAAGTGTTATACAAAAACAAAGTTTATAGCCAAAACTTTCATCTGTTACGTTATTGGTGCTAAATTTCTCACCAGGAATACATTAGATTAGCGCAGTAACTGCATATAACTTACTCTGTATTTTATCATCTTAATTAAATAAATGAACTGCCAAACAAAAAAAAAGGAAGGCGAAAAAAAACCTCGTGCCTTTTTTTTTTTTTTTTTTAAGAATAAGCACAAATTTGTATTAGAACATCTTGTTCCCCTTCAAATGTTTCTTAGTTGACTAAGCATGCTTAGACAGTTAGCTAAAGATTATATTTAGTTTTCTGTCAAATAATAAACGTCAATGTCTGTACCTCAGTGTCAGACTAATTTAAGTCCATTTGTTTACTTTTCAGGCGAGCGCAAAACCGTTTGTCTGATGCATAGAAACAATGGGACTCTTTTAATGCTACTAAATAATTGTGAAAAATTCTTTTATAAAATAACGTTCTCATCGGTCGATGCGGAAAGATGTTCTAAGTACAATGCAGTAATAAAGTGAACATCACCACATTTGGATTCGGAAGTACATATATGTATGTTTTATTTCGAAACTAACTGAGCTGCAAACATCTAAAGCTTAATCCCAAACTGAAATAATGATAAAATTTCCACGTCCATTGTGAAACAGATGCACTCAAGAGCTATAATTACTGGAGCATAATTTTTAGAAGCTTATACTTATGAAGCGCATTTATTCCTAATGTTCTTTTGCACAACTAAGCAACTCATTTTGTTCCATTAAATTGCCTTAATTATCCAATGCCTCGTTTATTGATCTTACGTTGAAATAATCCTTTTGTTAAACATCGTAAACACTAGTGAGAATTTTAATGAAGATTAGAGTATCACACTTTTCTATAAATTGGGTGAAAAACGTGAGTGTTTTATCTAAAAATAAATTCAGAGGTAGTTCTTTAAGTAACTCAGTTAAACTCTCGTGGAATAATTTACTTGATATTAGTTTTTAAATAATTTTCTACAGAAGTTAGTTTTTGAAAGGTACGGAGAATTCTTTCTAATAAACAAATTACGCTTGGCTCGTAAGTATTTTCAAATGATTTATTCATAAAATCCTGTTGTTTACAAAACTCTGTTTTCGATTTTTATGCTGAATGTGTAACAACTGACAAAACATTTGAACAAAAAGTTCGAAGAAACACTCAATAAAATGTATCATTTAAGAGTCAGGATAATCCATGCTCTCATTCTTTAACCGAATTTCGGTACGGTCATTCTCGCTCAAGCCTAACAGTAAATTTTAAAACCGAAAATTATAAAACGTTATGATTTTAACAGTGAACGAGTAGTTACATACCATTTTTATTTGCGTAGGACTACATTTTGATCTGGTGTCATTCAATGACCCCCGCGAGTTTTACCGTTTATTCAGGAGGTGCGTGTTCTCCCGGGTTAACCTACTCCAAAAGGAATTATTGTATGCCTGAAATGAAGCGCATCCGCAAAAGTTGCAATTCATGGTAACGCGTAACCATTGAGGTGTATTAAAATAGTTTTGATCCAAAATTTGATTGAATTAGGCTGCGCCGAAAAGTCATTTATTTCCAGGGCTGCGGAGTCGGAGGAAAAATGGTCGACTCCGACTCCGACTACGGGATTTTAAAACTTCCGACTCCGACTTCGACTCCCAACTCCTGCTTTTTTTTATTTTTATTTTTTAACCCAAATGTGAAGAGGAAAAAACCCTAAACAAAGGTTAAAATATTAAGTCCATTTTTAAAAGTTTCATTTTTATTCATGGTCGTAGCCAGGACTCAGTTTAGGGGCGTGGGGGGGGGGCGGGTAGCAAGCAGGGGGATCCCAGTTGGAGGTCATAGGAGGTCATTGTGATCTCTCAAAAAGTTCAATTTTCTCAGGAATTCTCGCAGGTAATTTCACCACATTTACCTCAATTCTCGGAGGTCACTGTGACCTCCCAATATGTCAATTTTCTCCAGAGCAAAAGACAAGTGCCACTCTTGTCATTTGACTCCGTACAAAACTAGTCCTTTTCTTGTTAAACGGCCAGATTTTATTTTAACACATTGCATTTTTGCTGCAAATATTTTTTTTTTCACTTGCATAAGCCCAAACATAGCAATTCGTTTCACAAAGGAGACACGCCATTTTGAAGCCCTTTTTAATGATCCTAGATGCTTAGGATCTGGATATTGGAAGCTGAAAATTTGTATATGTTAGTTTCAAAGATATGTTTTCACCTCCATAAAATTTCATCCAAATCGGAGGTGGTCGGAGTCGGAGTCGACACATATACTCGTATGTTTGATATCGAACTACTACAGGTAAAGCCGGCCAAAAGTGTGTTTTAACACTGTGACAAAATTAGGTTGAAAAAAAAATCACGCATTTACGGCAAATGAAAAAATTATTCTTCACACTGTACATTTTTTGTACGCATTTAGTTGAGTCAATAGCACCTATTTCGCACGATCCAAATAGTACGAAAATTTTACTTTTGGAGCTTCTGATATAAACATGAAAAAATGGCATTTGATCACAACTAGTACTAATGTACGACAAATAAAAAAAATGCCAGCCAAATTTTTATTTCTGTAGAGCAATAATATCACTTTTCACGCCCTACCCATCATTGAAAAGGGAAAAAGGGTTTTACCTGGCCCACTTTGGTATTTAAAAATACTCAAACTGTACTGAAACCCAAAACGAATGTATTTTTCTTTTCTATTTCAAACCGACTCTTATTTTTTGCAATGGGATAAGATGTTAAAAACGGTTAGGCCTACGAGAACTCTAATTGAATTGGACATAAATCTCTTAATGCCATTTTGTTTTAGATCGTCGAAACACTTTTTTTATTCCCTAGTAACATCCCTTTTTTCATTTTATATTTCCATAAAGAAGAAAAAATGATTAATTTTTTTTTCGAAAAGCGAGAAACTAAATTCCAGTTTCTTTCGTTTCATTAAGGTTTAAATGATTCTGCCGACGTAGTCAAATTTTAGTTTAAATATATTTTCCCCGTTATTTTGTGTAACATGGAAGCTTCTGATTTTTTTATTTGTGCATGCTGTAACTTTTAAATTTTTATTATACTAATTATATTTTTATGGAAATAGTTATTGCACATTTACAAAGAGATAGCAAGGAAAAAAAGTGGCCATTTTAGGTAGTGTATTCTGCTGTAGGAAGGTATCTGCTAATTTTTATTTTTTATTTTTTTCACTTTTTTACCGAGTGTTCTTAAGATTTATTGCGTTAGCTCATTTGGTTTCTGCTGAAAATAAAGCGCGGAAAAATCACTAAAGACCAACATTTCCCTACTGATAATACGGACTACGAAACGAATTTCTTTAAGTATTTCAAAAACTCCTTTCTACAGATACTGCTCACCGCATCAGAGCAGTATTTGCGTTTCAGATCTCCAGACGGATTTTCTTCGCCATTCAAAGTCAAGTGTTTTTAATACTACGTAAGTTATACTTCACTCATCTGCGTTTTAAGAGAAAGCTACGCCTGATTTTAGCGCTCTTTTGATAATGCTCATGGAAATCCTAGTGTTTAGTATCTTTAGATTTGAAACGAGGTGACTTCTTCGTCAGTTGGGATTAACAAGGACAAAAAATATTCTGCTTTTTGTCAAACTACGGCTTAAATGTAGAGATAAGTTAGTTATAAAATAAACGCAAAAAATACTTTTTTTTTTAAACAAATGCATGAATATTTAGTTTTTATTCTTTTATTTGTTTGTAGTACAAATATGAATAATGATATTTAGAACACTATTTTCTAATTCTCAAAAACCGCTGTATTGATAATTGAAAATAAAGTGTCCCATTTCCTGCATCACTAATTTTGTAGTGTTGTTATCTAAAAATGAATTTATCTTCTGTGTGTATTAATATTGCGTTCTCATCCGTAGATAACTGCTAAAATTTTAGTTGATTTCATTTCGTCTTTTATACAATAGCTGGAGGAAATACAACAATCTTTTGGGACATAAATGTACAAAAATAGTCATGACTTTAATTGTTACCCTAAAAATACAGTTTTTTAAAAGATGTTTAATGACTACATTCCACATTTTGCACAGTAAAAATAACAAAACTGCATATCACTTGGTCACAGATGAATGACTGGTTTTACAAACTTGACCAATCATTTCTATTGTGGACAGAAAGGGAAATAATGCACGGGCAAATTAACATGACTGCTAAAGAGTAAGGAAAAGTGGGTTAGAATCGTACAGACAGGTCCAATCGACACCTCTGAATTTTCTGAACTCACTAAACAAGGTTTCAATTAATTTCTAAATACGTACTTCGTTATTTCGTTAGTCTATGCATTTATAAAACACAGTTGCCTAGGCAATGTGCATTTGGGAACCATAGCTGATGAATGGAAAACGGGAGAAGAAAGTTTGCGGCTTAACTTGGAATTAACGTTTTATTGAACATGAAGACAATCTGAAGAAAGAGAAAAAAACTTTGTTTCCATACAATTTACAAGATGTGGTTTTACTTCACCCATTGCCAATCGTTATTTCGTAAAGGTGAACAAAGATCCATATTAAAATAATTATGCATAATATGCGTGGAAGTGTTGATATTATCAACACTTCCAAACTCACAATATTGCGTCTTAAATGCATGCAGAAGTATGTTAATTAATTTTTGTCACAGAAATAATATCTTTAATTTCAATATCTTTTCACAGCTTTAAGTTGCAGTTTGGTCCCACTTTCTTCTACATTACACTAAATTCCACATTAAAGCTTTCAATTTTTCAAAAAGGAGTTCCTGAACTTTTTTAAGCTTTCAATATTCGAAATTTTTATTTTGACAGAAATAGTGATCGTTACATCAATAATTCAGTAAAAATTATAATAAGCTTCATCCGAAAAATAAGGAAAGGCCCCTTGAATTTTATCTATAAAACTAACTGCTTTTCAACAAAATTAGTTTTGATGTAAATAAGCTTAGAAATTGAAAATAATGCCTGTAAGCATCTCTTTTAATGTATCATGCATAATTTCTTTAAAAAACAAACAAATAGTAGTAGCTTATCAGGAAACAAGCACATCAAATAGATAACCATAACTCGAAAAAATAAAAAAAAAAAAAAACAAGATGCTAAAATTTTTTCGTTTTCTTGTTTAAAAATTTTGTCATTTACTGTGCTTTGTCTCTGTTTACCTTGCGACTTATTTATCTTCCAGGATGCAAAATATTTTAAGGTTTTGCTGGAGGACAAAGTTTGGTTTTTTTCTTTTTGTAAAAGCTATCCTTTCTTTGTTCGAGAATTTGTTGTTTTGGATATTTTGACTTTTGCGCATAGATTAAGGTATTTTTTACTGTATCGCATTTTTAACGACTGAACTATTTAATGTTTTTAAGGCTGTTTTTAATAATTTAAAAGATTTACTACTGCATTACTAATATTTTCTCAGCAAAAGAAGGTGCATTATTTTATTTCAGTAAGTTTTTTTTGCGTTTTGAGAGTGTAAAATCATATAATAAAGGAATAAAGTACTGCATAAATGTAATTAGCACCTGTTGTATCACCGTATAGAAGTCAGAAAGAGAGTAAAAATTAAAGATAAGTTACTAAAACAAGTACATGAATTGTCTTACTGGCGATTAACAACATCTCACTGGTACTTACTTTGATGATGGAAATAAGTAATGCTAAAAAATTCACCATAGTAAATTCGTATGGGGCAATTTTTGTTACGCGACTTCTTGACTTTAGTTAATTTTAATATAGCACATTCCGGAAAAAAAAGATTTAGACTCCTGGTAAACTTTATACGTCTTAAGAGTTATCGCGAGAAGAATACACAGTTGGTTAATTTTCAGTGAATAAACTTTATTATACAGAGTGAATAGATCTAATCTGCCAAAAGAAAGGGGGTGATAGAAGATTCGAAGGGTTTATAAAGTTACCTTTACATCTGTCTTATCTCTAACCGTATTTGAATAACTACTACTTAATGCAACTACAACAAAAATGAAAATGCATTTTTAAAGGTAGTTTAATGCTTTTTTATTTCTTATAGCATGATATAACTCACAAATAAAATGTTTTTGAGAGATAAAACGAAAACTGAAAAACGCAACTAAAATCTAAGCTGGCCGCACGAATTTTCCCTACTGCTGGCCTTATTTTGATAGGCAACCCTGCTAAAACACACTCCTCTAAGCATAATTATGCATAAAACTTGTACTTTAATTAAACATTTGTGGCAGATGTTGGCAGTAGGATCTTGTACTAAAAATTCTGTTGACACCTTGACCAGCCTCCTTTTTTTACACTCCGATTTCAATATTTAAAACAATATACTTAATTTCGGCCTAATTTGAACCCCAATGTGATTTGCTATGGTATCATTGAAAAGCTAGAGTGGCGGACTAATTTGGGGTTGATTTGACTGATTGTAGCTCAAACGGTTGTTTTTTAAAACACCGATTTCAGATTTTAGCAAGAACCAGGTGGTACACATGCTGTACCGCAAGTCTTTTTTCCATTGAGGACGGGGTTGAAATCTTCTCTTCTACCCTTTGGAGTCGGGGACTTTTCCAAGATTTCATATCCCTTTACCTGGAGATTACCGCTTTGTATTCGAACCGCGAAGTCATAAAACTTAAGTGCTTGCCGTTGCACATTCCCGTCTTCAGAGGAAAAGAAATCTTCGGGTCAACAATAGGGAACATGCACTATGTCACAAAATATGATTAAATTACTGTTATTTCATAGAATCGATGATGCTGATGCCGAAAATCAACATTAAAATTCCAAAAAATCATTCACTTGAGCATGAGAAGCAATTAAAAAGGGAGATTTTCGTAAACAATGTCACGTGACGAAAAACGCTCAGCCATTGGTCCACGTCACAGAATACGATTCTCCCAGTATCGCTGCCTTTGATGAGACAGTCAATGCGTTTTTAACACGCTGTTTTGTATTATCGTGATATTCGGAGCCCGGATGGTAGTTCATTTTTTGGCGTTTTCTTCGTCTTAGTTCATTATACAAAGAGTTTTACAGCTCTTTAAACGTTGAAAAGTTTTTATTAACTTTTCAGGGCAATTTTTAATGTTATAGCTCATTTATGAAGTTTGAGCCAATTTTTAAGCAGCTGTGTCTTCTTATCAGTTTAGTGGTTTATAGTCATTGTTCACTTTAAAAGGGAAATGGGGGTAGGGGGATAAACGAAAGGTACTCTGCTTCACAAAAGAAAAGGAGCGTAGTAAAGCTGGTAGATCAAGAACAGAACAGGTTTGCGTTCTTTGACTACATTCCAATCCTTTTCTCATTCTTTCAATCATTTTCTTGGAATTAGATTTCTGGGGAGTTCTGATCACTGAAAAACCCCAACATTTTTCAAATCGGAAACCTAAAAAAGTACGTGCGTTAATTCTCAGTAAAAATGTCCAAGTGTTTACCACTGAAATATTTAAAATGTTTTCAACTTCAGCAGCATTTTTCGGGGGGTTTTGTTGTGAATTTTCGAAGCATGCTTAGTTTTATTCAGTCATCTAACTTCTGAAATGTAGTTATAATCAATGATTGATGCGGGGTTTTTTTTTTTTCTATATCTTCATATTTATTATTATTATTTTTTAAAGAATAAAATTACTTTTCATTTAAAATGATGGAAGAAAAATTCATTAAAAGGCAGGCCGATAATTGTTAAAAGTTGGCTAGCTGTACGCTGTATCCATTTTCAGAAAAACACCCGATTTCATATCAGTAGAAATAAAAAGAATTTGAGCAGTAAGATGAGTCAAAAGCTTTTATTTTCGCAAAAGCAGGAGTGTTTAAACCGATAAATAATAATTGAGACACAAAAAACAGTTTAAAAATATTTTTAAAGGGGGTTGGATGGGGGGTTGCTGGGGGAGGGACACCCTTCAGGGCGTGACACCCAAAATGTGTTAAAGAGTTTATGAAACTTCATAAAATTTAAAAATTTGCTTTCTTAAAAATGTCATGAAAATTTCTTCTATATAGAATTTATAAAACGCAGAGCGTCGATACCGTTGTGGGGGGGGGGGGGCACCAAGTAACACCCATGCGTTGTTTGAATGAAACCAACCAAAAATGTATCTCACAACTTATGAAAAATGTACATGTTGAATTTCTTGAAAAATATCCCCATTGTTTTAAATTATATAGAATTCATCCAATGCAGGATCATTATTATTGATGAAAAGGGGGTTACACCGGGTGACATTCAAAATGTATCCAAGAGTGTGTGAAAAAAAAATCTTTCTTTAAAAATGTTCCCGCTTTTTGAAATTTTATTAAATTTATCGAATAGAGAAAGGAGGAGTGTTGCACCCGCGTGCTATTTAATTGGTTTGAGGAGTTAATACCAGCTTCGATTGAGTTAAACCAAAAAAACCAAATAGCAATTGCTCAAAAAAAAAAAAAAAAAACTCTTAAATTTTTGATGAATTGTTAAAACGTAGATTTTTTTATTATTATTTGTTCATTTATTCAGATTATTTTTTACAGAGTAACAAATAAAAAAATATTAATCTATAAATAGAAGTTTAGATTTATAAATAACATTTTAAAAAGTCATCATCTAAATTAAAATGTGCTTTAAATAAAACAAATTCTAAATAAATTTCTGATGAAAAAAATCACAAACAATCCTCAAGAACATCCGAATTGCATTTCATTTTGATATTCTTATAAAAACATGCGCTATGCAAAAATCAAGTTCTTATATCTCGAAAAAATGTATTTGCTATCAATATTTGTCGTTGAATAACAAAAATTGTATTCTTCTTTTCCAACCCCCCAGTTAACATGACTGACATGTGTCTCAAAGAATCTAAGCCCATGTTTTTACCAGCTAAATGTTCTTCAGATAAATATTCTTTTATAGCTAAAAAAACATAAAATTTAAAAAAATAAATAAATAAACCGTGAAGATTTGCGACTTGTAAAGGCTTAATAACTTGGCAGCATGTAAAACCTGTGCTTTAAAACTAGTATTTGGAATACATTGATTCCGTGATCCAGTGTGAAGTTCCGCACTGTACAGCAGAGCAAACGCTAGCAGAAGGAACGCAGGGAGAAAAGTAGTATTCTGTGACGTCACAAACTCATGGAGCGGCTACTTTCGTTTTTCGGGAGGCGTGGCCTAATCGCTTTTAAAACTCGTTTTAAATATGTTTAAACTGGCTTAATGGAGGTGTTATTGGTATGTTTCTGCACAGTTTTTCATGGTCTTTCATTTGCAAGTGAGTTTGAAAATCATGCATCTTCCCCATTGTACCGATCGCCTCGAAAGGAAAACTTCTATACGAATAGCCCGGATCCAAAAGATTTTCTCAGTTGTGAGTACTCCAATGTTTCAAAGCTAATAGCTTGCTGTAAAATTCGACACTATCCTCATTTTTTTTTTTTTAAGTCTCATTTTACAAGATTTTATGTGTTCTTTACAAAATATGACTTATTTTGTGTGCGGGTTTGCCAGGAATTCCAGAAATCAATCTTTTTCTGAGATTTTTTTTTAAAATCGGATTTTCCTTTATCCTACCATAACTTGAAAATGGTTAGGGATATGACAGGGTCTAGAGGTCGTTTTATGCTCCCCTTGGGCTCTTCTATCACACTCTTAATTCATCGAATTAGATCCAATTCACATGTATATCAATAAATGACCACTGAAATTGCCACCGCAAAGAAAAATAAATAAAACCCGTTCTCTAGGACAAATATAATAAATCGATAACAATCCATTTCGCTGCTTTGATATAAAATCAGAATTCTCGCGAATTCCACTATTTACCTCAAAGAGATTGCCCCCACTTTTTATTATCATGAAATACCGCTTTTTTGAAAAAGAAAAAAAATGAGCGAGTGTTTTTTTTATTTACACGGAAGAAGAAACAAAGGTATTGTATTTGTTTACTAGTGGCTGTCTATTTACTTTTCCGCATTCCCAAGTGTTATTTACTCCTATGAAGTGTTTAATGGATTTAGAAAGCAAACATTTCCAGTGTTTGCTTTAGCCTAAAACTTTTCTGCTACATGGTTGCGATTGTTTACGTTAACAGCGGTAAATAAAAGAGAGACTGTCGCATTGTTTTTAAGATTGACTCTTTAAATGCGAAAGATTAAACCGCTGTTTCTTTTGTCGGATTTTGATTTTGAAAGCAAGATATTCTTTCTTTAGTTTTGAAGAGATATGACATTTTATTAGTAAAATACGAAAATTGAAAGAAAGAGTTTGAATCTCGCATTTTCATATAAATATTGTTTGATTACCAACATTTAATGTATCTTTGAGACATGTTAGTTTTCTTTATAGCACCTCATATTTTTGAAGCAAAAATAATGTCAAAAGAAATTGCAGAAGTCTCAGTGCTGCATACTTCTTTAAGAGCCAGTTTCAACCTTTTGTTTTTTTTCTTTTTTTGAAAAAACACCTTGTCGGATTAGAGTGTTAAAACTTCAGTAAGATCACTTCTTTCTATAGTTACTAGATCGAAACTACCTTTCTTAGTCCCACCAAGTTATCGGATGTTCAAAATTGCTTGTAGTATTAAACCTAACTTCGAAAAAAGATGAAATTTCAGTTGTGATAAGCATAACTTTTATAACATTGAGTTGAATTTACAAACTGCCCAAGTGCCACATGAGTGCCTCTGTCAATGTGAATAATATGTGTGATTTGATGAGATGATTGTTGTCTTTATAGCTTATGTAGTGTCGCGTGTGGATGCTGTCTGTATGAGGTCTAAACGAGGGCAAATGATTAGGTCACTTTCATTTTAGTGATTTTCTCCAAATAGTAAACGGCAGTGACACGTTTCTTCTTCTTCTTAATACACGGAGCTTTTGAAAAATGTTTACATATTGAAGCAGATAAATAGATTGTTATCTATTTAGTGAATCACACTGTAAAAAATAAATGTTGTTTTTACAGTATAATACAGCTAATTTTATAGTTATAAACTGTAAAATTTGCTAACTTTACAGCAATTAACTGTAAAATTGCTATTTTTATAGTACTAAACTAAAATTGCTAATTTTACTACTAAGCTGTAAAATTGCTAATTTTACAGTAATAAACATCAAAATTGCTAATTTAGCGGTTTATTACTGTTCATTTTACAGTTTTAAATTGGAACCTCTGCTGCCAGTAATTTACTGTTGCTTTTACAGTGTAATACAGTTAAATTTTACGGCAATAAACTAAATTTGGTAGCTTTACAGTAAGAAACTAAAATTGCTAGTTTTAGTTTATTAGTATTTGTAGTAACTCAAACATGAACCGATTTCCAATAGTTTATTACTATGCATTTTATAGTTTTCAATTAGAACCTTGGCTGCTAGTATTATACTGTAAAAACAGCTGTTCATTTTTTGCAGTGTAGTCCTTCATGCTTCCTCGACGATCTGTAAGTTGTTTAGTCAATTAAAGGTGTTTATAGCTAACCAGTAATAGCTTGTTTGCAGAATTTGTAACTCACATATGTATTAAGCCATGATCATACACTTATAAAGTCTTGAGAAGCCAAGTTTAGCAATCAAAGCAAAGGGCTCGGGAATGGGCTCTCCACGAGCATACAGACTCCCGAGAACACGATGGGCACACACTCTCATTAAATGTTTAGACCGTTAGTGTACTGGTCGATGAGCGGTGGCATCAGGTTCATGATATTGAAAAAAAAATCTTCCTCTGCAGCCACCTGTCTAATTTATCGAAGTGAGGACAACATGTGGAGCCATCTCTGGATGGTTAAGACAGTTATCTTCTAATTTTAAAGTCTTGGAATACGACCGTCGTCTAATAACCTCCTCCCACTCCCACCTTTTTTTCTTCGAATTTTTCTTCTATGAGTTCAAGCCTAGATGCTCATGAAAATCGTGCGACAATAACTTAATTTTTGAGACTTAAGTCGTGTGCGGTTTATTTTTTCTAACATTGATATGTGATTAAAATACCTACTGAATTGGTACTTAGGTTAGCTCTGATGAAATACCAAACTTTTTTAAGTAATTGTCAGTATGATATTCTGATATCCGTAATGTGTAGATGTGTCAGATAAATGCTTTTCATTTCGCTTTCATAATACGATATGATTTTAAATGAAAACCGGTGGCTAAAAACCTTTGACTTTTTAATTAAATTTCGTCATAAGGATATCATTTTACGGAAGCTATTTTTCCAAAGACTTTTTATTGAATTGAATTATAGGGTGGAAACTTGTGACCGTAAACGAGTAGTTAAAATTATTTATCCATATTTCAATATTTCCGTTGTTCCTTAAAAGAAGATTTTTTTTTTATTTATCACTGCAGAAGCATTAACTTTATATCTTTATTTAGAATTATAATCAAAAATAAAGCATAATATATATATATATATATATATATATATATATATATATATATATATATATATATATATATATATATATATATATATATATATATATATATATATATATATATATATATATACAGGGTGTCCACTCCAATCGTGGACCAATAGCTAATTTCTAAACCGTTACAGATACGCATATAGTATATTTAGGAAAAAATCTCCAAATTATGAAAGGAATTTTGGGTCTATTCAATGTTTTTCAAAAAATCAAATTTTGAAAGAGTTACGAAATTTAAATTTTTATACAGCCCCCCAGTCCTATCAATCATATTTAGTAAAACATTCTTGACACTGTAACGTTTAAAACAAAAAAAAAATCACTCCTCTACCACAAAAATTGACCGAGTTATGACGTTTTGAAAAATCAAGATTTTGCATTATTTCATGGCGTCATCGAGCGATCGCTTAAGGGACCGTATGCGAAATCTTTCAAAATCTTGATTTTTCAAAACGTCATAACTCGGTCAATTTTTGTCGTAGAAGAGTGATTTTTTTTTAGTTTTAAACGTTACAGTGTCAAGAATGTTTTACTAAATATGATTGATAGGACTGGGGGGCTGTATAAAAATTTAAATTTCGTAACTCTTTCAAAATTTGATTTTTTGAAAAATATTGAATATACCCAAAATTCCTTTCCTAATTTGGAGATTTTTTCCTAAATGAACTATATGCGTATCTCTAACGGTTTAGAAATTAGCTATTGGTCCACGATTGGAGTGGACACCCTGTATATATATATATATATATATATATATATATATATATATATATATATATATATAAACCAAGTAACTTCTCGTTATATAGCGCTTATCGTAAGACAACAAAAAAGTGCGATCAATTTGAAAACGATCCTTCACAAATATTATTGCGAGTAATGGATGTATGCAATTTTTAATGAAATTAGATTACTCTTATGTTAGGACAACTTCCTCGATAAAAGTGACAAAAAATTGGAACAAATGTTTAAAAAAAAAGGGGGGGGGGGGAGGTATTTTTATCGGTTGCTTTTTCTCTAAAAAAAAGATTTTTTATTGTTTTGTGAAAATATGAACCCCAGCAGCAATTAATACATAGCGAACTCAGAAGAATTGAATGTATACATACATGTTTTATTTATTAGCTTAGAATGCAAAAAAAGGGGGAGGAATTCTGAACAATGCTACATTTTTACCCCTTTATTGATCTTAAATTTAAAGTCAAGTTTAAAGTCTCATTTTTTTTTTCGGGAGACCCAGGAAAAACTCGATACATGCAAATAAGCTATACAACGAGGCAATATATTGCCACGTGTTTGCCTTTTGGAGCTTGTATTGCATCGAGCTTTATTTATAAGGTTACTGTTTGAATTAACACCTCGTTTTGATATCCACTGTAATTTATAGCACAAAAGTTGCAAAATGTTTGTTCCATATTCATGATTTATTTAACGTTAGAAGTGTACGATGAATGAGTAAGTATCTTTTGTGAGGAATTTAAATTGCGTATTCAATGTGCTACAAAATTAACGAAGTTGAAACAATTCTGTGTCACTACGGGGAATTCAAAGATTAATTGAGACAGTGATGAATACCATTAAATTACAGGTAATAGAATTGACAAATACGTAATAAATTTGAAGTTCTTCTTAGAGGCGAAATAAATGGATAAAAACGTCAATTGTTTTTGTTTGAATAAAATAGTTATAAATTAAACTAGCTGAACAGTGCAAAGCATTTATGCTCGACTCTGCAGAAGTAAATAAATAAATAAATAATAATAATCAATACTACAGTTCTTTTTGTTTAAGTTATACATTTACCGGCCCCATGTGAACTCTCAGTTAAGGACAAAAAAGTGTTTCGGAACTACTGCGGTAAACACATGTTTTGTCACATTACAAATATTTAACCACTAAGATCACTATATTTTATAGTTAAGAATGGTAGAAGAGGAGTACGCTTGAACTTGGCGACTTGCTTTGTTTTTTTTTTTCTTGGCGTAAATAAAGAAACACTGTTCTCGTTGCCGCAACGTTTGCTTCTCATGCTTGAATATTACATTTATGGCATAGCTTTTGTCATTTTTAATGGCTTCATGTACTTTATATTGGCTAATTATTTTGTATTTTAATGTTATTTACTGACTTTTTTATTATTTATTTTCTGGATTATTCTACCTTTATGGAAGTTTAAATGATTTTTACTGGCTTATTTCTTATTGAGCAGAAAATTAATGAGTTTTTAATGTGCAATTAAATGTAACATTTTACCTGTTACCCCTCATTGAATGGTTGCACTATTTAAATGGTGCATTTGAGATATTTTTGCTCCATTAATAAAACATCAATTCAAATAATGTCCTAACTGCACCAATTTAAAATCCTAAAAATCCACTAAAAAGTATTCAAAATAGAAATTTTATGCATAACTATAATTGAGTAGAGGGTAAATGGATGCGTTGCATACAATGTCGCCGAATTGGAAACGTGTTAATTTCCATTAGCCATAAATCCATTCAATCGTCAATGTACTACTATTTTACTTTCTAAACTCCTCGATCAAACTTTTAAAAGGCGCGTTTAATTTCTTTTCGCTTTTTAGTAGTTTTTCAATTTAATTTTTTTTCCCTGCAAAGGATTTTTTTTCGTTTATACTTTGCTCTTTTATCATTACAACTCGGATTTAGAACATAGTTTTTTGTGCCAAAAGAGGGGAAAAAATACTTAATGAAGTTATCTGGGACCAATCAAAGTGCTACAATTTACCAACTGTGAGTAATCACAAAGGTGCGGACTCGCTCATTTTAGGGCGTAGCCTGATGGATGGAAGAGGAATAACGATTTCCAGCGGACGAGAGATTGTTCGGAGCCATAATGGGAGCGGGGTAATTAAGAAAAGGCACTTTTTAGTGAACCATTTATTTCCAACCTGGGAATGTTCGTCCGTCGCTTTGGCAGCAGTCGTGAAAGCCAAATGAGAAGAAATTGAGTCCACCGTGCCCCAAAGCAGGTATTTGGTGGAGCCGCCGAATGAAAGAGTGAGAAATGGCGTCGTTTTGCTAAGAAGTGAAAATGGGTTTTCCAGGCAAATAAGGAAAGGTCATTTGGAGGATTTAGTTTTACGTTTACGATTTCAATTTTGCTAGCTCGAGCTTTTCAACTGCTTTTTAAACGTCTCCTTAACTGCACGTTGACTCTTTCGGTGTCGTAACTAAGTATTATTTGAGTTTGAAATTCCTCTGAGCTTCAAATAAGATTGTAGTCACAAAAAATTAAAGGCTGATCTTTAAGCTCTTTGTTGTTCGATAATTAAATAAAGCTTAAAGTAGATTTATTAGGTAAAAAATCAACTATAATATAAAACTACAAATAACAGTATACTCCTTACAGTTTGATATTAAAGTAAAAAATTAAATTTAGTAAAGTGTTTCAGCATTGAATTAAAAACTCGTTATGTATGGTTACAATTGGTACTTATCTCTACTAAATATAATGCTACATTAAAACTGGTATGTTGTGCGTTAATGAATCTTTCTTCTGCATATATAATGCAAATACTCTATATTTTTTAACACTACTGCAAAACCTAGTTTGTACTTTTAGTGCCATAAATATGTTTCTCTACAGGATCTATATACAGTTAAGTTTCATTCTTCATTTCATTTCTTGCTATTAAGCAGTCACACGTAATGAGGAAAATCATTTAGTCATTTAGTCACACCTAATGCGGAAAATCATTTAGTCACTTGAACGAATGACCCCCAACGCTAATCAGTATCATTTTGCATTGGGTTCCATCAGTATAAACAGTTCCATTTGGGTTCATTTTGTTTACCATTTTTTGCATATTTTGCATTACCTCTCGCGATATACCAGTAACCTTTAATTAGAAAACTGTTTGTTACGAAATTCATTTTGGAATAATTGACAATCGGCTTCCATTTCATGTATGTTCATGTATGTTTTAATTTTATTTTTGTTTACAGCACATACAAAAATTTTGTTGCATGACAGACACAAAAACAGAATACATACTTAATCATGTACACATAGACACATATAAGTGAACATTTTCCAAAAAAAAAAAAAAAATAATATTATGTTTGGAAGGTTCAATTTCAGTTTTAAGAGTGAAGCAGTTGGAAAGGATGCAATTCATTCAGCAGAGGATAAAATATTCCGTCAGTCGAGCACAGAGAGAGAATTCAAACTAATTTTAACTCCTTTCTTAAGCTCTAAGATTGTTAAAGTGTGCGACATCTTTAAAAAAAATTAAGTCTTTAATCTACAGAGAAAAACGGATAAGTTTACAGTTAAGTTACAGTCAAAAATTTTATAAGTTCAATTCATTGAAAAAATTCCATGTCATTATCTTTACTCCCCTCCAAGCCTCTTTATGTTATTTATCAACAAAACTAGAGTGTTAATATTACACTTGAAGTTCAGCGAATCGCAGATCAAAGAGCTTTAAAAACACTTTAAGTTTAAACACACAGTCAAAAAATGGAGCTATATGTAGTTTAAACTATAATGTTGTTATTTATAAAAGTATAAATTGTTATTTAAATTCTAATTAGACCATTCAAATAAGTATAAGTGCACACAATGAAAATATCTTAGTTACCGCAATTTATTTATTTAGATAATTTAACAAATGTAAATAAAGAGGAAAAAAGTGAAAAATATGAAAGAAGTGATGCACAAATGTTTACACTTACATGGATTTCTTGTTTTCTTAAAACACATCGAAGTAAAACCAACAATGCGCCTGCCCTAGGGACCAACAGAAAAAGGCGCATAAGTGAACAAGGGTATTTAAAGGACTGAAACTCAACATAGATTCTAATAAGATAGTGAATAAGAATGTTTCTATAGAAAAGGGATTATTACTACAGTTTAGCAATTTCTGAGAAAACAAAAGTTGTGTAGCATACCTAATTATAAATTGTTCCCTTTAAAACGATGCGTAATAGATAATTGTCCCTCTCCGAACTCTAGTTCATGTGGAAAAAATGCTTTCGGTGAGCAATAAAGGCGAAAGATTAAAGAGGAAAGTAAAGAAAATGCTTATTTTTTAAAGAAAATAAATAAATTTTCATACATTTTAGGGAAAATTCGGCGCATAAGTGAAATATTTATCTTTAGAGCGACGCATAAACGAACGATACTATCATTATTTTGCTATGGTATACTATCATTATTTTGCTATGCTGGGACCATTTAAAATCGTCGTATAAGTGAAAAGGCGCATAAATGAGGCAGCGTATAAGTGAGAGTTCACTGTATTAAAGTAACATTTAAAGTTAAAGTTAATTGTTTTCTTTTACATATAGCTTTTTCTTTCTACTATATACCTATAATAGCAGAATTTTCAATTATTCCAAACAGGTAGAAATGACTTTTCTAAAAATGTCTGTAAATTTATTTTAGAGAAAAAATAAACTACTGAATAAACTTCCAGCTTTGCAAAAGAACGATAAATTGCTACAAAACTATAAAAGAAAAAAAAATCCACGTTGCTGCAAGTTTTAAATAAACGGAAAGAATAAACTCAAAGAATAGCAAACATTAATTTTAGTCGTTCAAACATTTGTTTGCAAAAGTAAGTCAACAGAAAGTAAAGTCCCAACCTGAGAAAGATTCTTGATTAGCTTTGAGCGAGCTTGTTAGAAGTATATTTCAAAACAACAACTTGATTTTACGTTTTTTCATAGCAAATAAAAATGTTTACCTTGCGAAAGAAAATGGCCGCCGGATAATGTTCAGCACTACGTGTCGAAAAATTGTTTTCCCTCTCATCAGTTTTTCTAAAAAAACAGTTCAAATAAACTACGCCTATTGAAGTTCTTAGCTTTTTAGCTGCTGGAGCATATATTTCCCGTAATGGCCGACATTTTCGAAACACATATGTGCTCCGAGATAAATTTCTTTCTCTGATTCGATTTTGTTCCAGCGATACATTTGAGCGGTCTCGTTAAGTTTTTCCTCTTTCGAAATAAACGTTAGACATCGCCATTTTTATGAAAAAATAGCAGTATGGAAGAGGTATTTTTGCTAGTGTTAAGCTAGAGGCCAAAGTCCAGAAGTGTGCTACACATTTCGTAACAAAACAAGAGCAGTTAAAGCGCAAGTTAATGCTATTATAAATCCTCTAGAGGTATCACAATTTTCGCAACGGTAACTATGAACACGTTTCCGAAATGACGTTTTTTTGTGTTTTCGGTGTTAAATATTAATTATTTTCTCTTTTGTTAGAATGTTAACTAATCTCTTGAAACTGCATCTGTAATTTGAAACAATAAAAACCAAAGTCCAAAATAAGAGTTTTGAAAAAGGTGGTAGTAAAGTTTCTTAATGCTTTTGGGCCTCATTTAACTTTCATACCTATATCCAGCGTAATTTTCAGCTTCATTAGAAATGCTACATTAGAGATGTACGAATAATTGTTAAGTATTATTATACTCAAATAGCAAAAGGGAAAATTTTTGTTTTATCTTTAAATAAGATGATATAACATAAGATAATATGATTGTTGGAGAAAAATATTTTTTTCATCACAAATTTGGATAAATATAATTGCTAGAGCGTAATTGCTACAGCCCTATTTGGTAACTGTATTGTATTGGTTACTGCTGCACCGAAAAGTTTATTCTGCAGATATTCCTATTGTAAATTAAAGTTAGTCTCAATTTGCAATTGGGTAGACAGTTGAAGGGCTTTTAGGATGAAAGGGCTATGTTATATTTTGAAAAATGAGCACTCTAGATAATGGTAAGCAATGGATACAGGTGAGCAAATACAACTTGATATATCAAAAAGGATGTTTTTAGACCAATTTCAAACGCACACTAACGACAAAACCAGAAAACAAAAAAGCTGCAACAACTGCAACAATAAAAGTTCGAACTTTCATTACTCGCAATTTCTGTTTTGTCACATAACCCCTTCATCTCCCAAGCCCTTCAATTAGTAAAAAAAAAAAGCATTGCATTAAAAATAATTTATGAAATATGTTAGCAAAGGCAGTTGCAGTTTATCCCCTTATCTTGGGAAATGCAGCAGATAAAATTGTTTCACCTTCACCCTTGCAGAATGGAATAAAAAAAAAATTCCTTAATGAATTCTTTCACACAAATCGCCGCTCATGTCAAAAAGCCAGGTAATCGCGCTGCTCCTGTTATTGGCTATTCTATTAAAATTCACCGCTCAGGGCGAAACGGTTGCCAGCTATCGCTCTCAGCGTTTTTTCTCCTTTTTATATCGAAAAACTTTCCAACAATTTTCACCACCTTTAAAACGATACGATGTTTTATTCTCGACGCATTTCATAGTTCATTTACGTGAAAAAATGCTATTTCCAGTATCGTAAAATAGAATGTTGATGAAAGTTTGAAGTGCCTTTTATACTGTTCTCTTGAGGCTGATGAAAAAGTTTTTTCCGAAATTCCAGTGAATAATTCATGCTTCAGAAAGTATGAGCTTTTACAATGTGTTTAGTACGTGTGCCTTAAATATTTAGTTTGAAATGAATATTTTCGATGCTTTCATAAAGCGCTTAAAAAAATAATTTCAGAATAAAGTGCTAGTTAGATTGAACAATGCAAGTCCTTTTACTATATCCTGTGAATAAAACTTTTTTTTTTTAATTTCTGTAACTTATTTGTATTTATATGTTATTTGTATTTATTTCTTATCTTAAAAGTCGAACATGTAATAAATTAAATAATGAAATTTGATATTGATTCTTACATGTTAAAAATTTAGATCGTTTTATTCATTCATCAGATCTGATTACTAACAGTGGTAGGCAAGTTTTGATTCTGGTACCACATATGTTTTGGTAATTTGTGACTTATGAGACCTATCACGGTTAAATGTTGATATAAGAATTTGAGATCCGAACTTTGTTTAAAGATAATAATTTAATTAGGTAATTAGGAAATTCAAACCATAAATTTACCTAGCCATGTGTAATAAAACTATTTCTTTGTATAGTTCAAATTTGCAGCAAAACTATTTTTGACAAAATAGTCAATGTACGCAATATAAGTCTGACAATGTCAATTTGTGTCAAAGAACATTTTAGCTGTTATAAAATTTAAGACCTTTACTTCCAAAATGGAAATGGAATGCTTTCATTTCTTATTTATTTGTCATCAAAAACCACCCCTAACTATTTCGTTTAAACATGTCACCTGAACAATCTTATCAGTACCTTCAATCTTGGATGCTTTAAAAATCGTCTTTTGGCTAGAGTTATGAAATTGTTGAAATTTAATTCATTCGGATTTTTCAATCCCATCACAAGTTATGACATTGCAAAACTGAATTCACTCGAATTTTATTTCAATCTCTTCTTGCTAGCATTATGATATTGTTGAGATCTAGATAACGCAATGGCCAATAAAATTATTTTTATTGATATTTTTTATTGAATTTTAAAATTTACTACATTTGGCAGTATTAAAAGAAAATGTTACTTAATTTGAAGTCGAAACTTTTTTTTTATGACGTAAATGCATATTGTGCTAGATAATTTCCAACGAAAAATGATTTTTATTTTTTTAAACCATTGTTAGACGAACAAGTATAGGAATGTAAACTAATATAGGAAGAACTACTGAATGTGTCTTATATTGCAAAAACAGCAGTATAATACTGGCAGCAGAGGTTCCAGTTTAAAACTGTAAAATGCACGGTAATAAACTGTCCAATTAGCAATTTTACAGTTTAGTACTATTTATTAGTAATTTTACAGTAGTTTATTGCTATAAAAATAGCTGAATTAACGTGTAAAAACAACATACATTTTTTACAGTGTTTACGTTAAACACTTAACCCGTAACTGGTGAGGTAGCGCGTCTCACACCCCAGAGGAATAGAGCTTTTTGCATTCAAAAATAATTTGAGGTTCGCACACATGGCTTTATGTGTGAGTCACTTAGTGCGCTTTTCCACTTTCTGATACGGCAGTAATAAATCATGCACTATTGTTGCTACCGATATTGGCGCACCCAAAATACATTAACATACACAATTCGCTTATGTGCCTTCCGATTCCGTGACGATTGTGTCGTCTCGGTGAAGCCGATATCGCTTATGTTATCATCCTCATCTAAGAGCACATCCGTCGTTTTTTTTTTTGCGTCAGCTCGATAACCATTCATCTGTTACTTTCACTTTTAAAGAGGCGAGAAATAGCGATACCGGGTAAATTTGTTTCGTTTTTGTGTCAGGTGGAAAAGTACTCTTATAGTAGTGTTTCAGTTGAATATACTAGACAAATACTAATCGTAAATTAAATTTTTTTTAATTCGATTTTAATCGTCAGTTTTATGTCAATATTGTATTATTCCATCAGATGCAGCTTTTTTTTTTCTCGATTGGTACTAATGTTTCAAATATGCAACTATGTTTTCACTACCAAAATTGAAGAAAAAAATGCTACTAGTCTAGGTTTTAACTTATATCTTTAGTGATGAAACTCTTTCAAAGAGGAAATCTAATAAAACTTTCAGCCACACCTCCTTTTGAACAAAAAAAAAAAAAAAGATGAAAATCGGTTCATCCGTTCAGGAACTATGGTACCACAAGCAGACACAGAGATACACAGACCCGACCCGACAAGCGTATCAACCCCTTCTTTTATCCGTCAGAGGTTAATAAATACAATAGAAAAAACATTGAAAAGTGTCTTATTTAAATTTGTTAAGCGTTTTAGAGTGCAAAGAGATCTATTGCTGATATTACAAACTCTTCCCCACCACAAAGAATCACCTCACTACTGAAGGGCTAAGAGAGAGTTTGTCTGGAAGGAAGCCAATCTGAGTCTCTTTCTGAGACGTCCCACTACAGAATTGTACAACTTTCAAACTACTCTCAAATTTTCAAAATCTTTTATCTCCAGAAAGAAAGGCCTTCATGTTAGAGAAGAAGGGGCAGAAAGGGATGAAGAGCGGCAGCCATAAATCACGGAGGCAGTCCGTACGGCGGTCATTTATAATTCCTCCATCGTCGTTATATCTCGGACATGATTTCGTGACTTTTCCCAAGCGGTCCCGCGGAGGTAGAAACGTGACCCAATTTGAGAATGGAGGCGGGGGCGGGAGGGGGGATGTCCGATGCCAATCGATGGGAAATGAAGATGCTCATACATTTTGAATTCCATTTTCTATTCACTGAAACCGATAAAATGGATATGTGTCCCGCAACTAAAAGGTTTCAAACTGGCAGCTCTGAAAAGTTTTGTGTAGTCACCATTCGATTTCAATTACTTAATAAAAAATCAACCAAAGTACTGTCCGTCCGTGAAGGCCGCGCCTAGCACTCGCAAAGTTCCCTTTAAAAAATGGTAGATGGATAGTGGGTGATAACTTTCCGAAGTTTTCAATTTGAAACTTGCATTTGCTATATCCTTTTGACATATTCAACTAACTATGTATTTGAAATTAGTTCGTTTGTCTAAACGTTGTTTGATACGGCTCAAAATGCTTTTTATTATTTTTCCCCTTTTTGTTATCTTACCTAACACAATTATTTTAGTAAGATCAGAGAAGACCTGACGCCTGCGTAACTGCGCCGAAGGTTTCTTAGGTACCAGGACGTCCGAAGCAGCGTATCAGTCACACCAAACTCACCACTGATGATGTCGAGCGCAGAGTCCGACGAAGCGTCTGGATTTTCTGTTCCATATCGAACACGGCCTGTAAGCCCGGAAACAACTTTTCTTGTTGACGCCGGCCGGAAAAGAGTCAAGCAGTTTCTTGGCTGTTTGTTAGCGAATGAAATCATGTTTCTTTTTTATTGCTAGAGTATTTTCTTTTACCACTAGGACGTTTCGTTTCAGAACGTTTCCAACCCACATGGTGTTACTTATTGCTCCAGAGACTATGGGGCAAATGGAAATACCCCTTTTGGTTCCCATGAACTTAATGTAGGTAGATAATTACACTAACCACAATCTGTGTAGAAAATTTAAGAGTTCTACCCAACAATACTCAACATGTGGTCCGTAAATCGAAAATTACCCAATGAAAGGGAAAAATAATTTAATTAATAAATTTATTTAGCCACCAGAACCAAATGTATACGAACTTAGATGTTTCATTTTTCGGGGGGGGGGGGGGTCTTTTGAAAGCTTCAAAGTATCCTATAAATAATTTAATATTTTTAGATATTAGTGAATACTTTCGGTCATTTAAAAATTTTATTAGCACCAAATAAATCTTATACAAGTTGTTATAATATTTCTGAGTGAAATTTTAAATGACAGGTAAGTTTTTGGGTTTATTTATTTACTTATTTTTAATGAATTCTTTTGACCTATGGTGTACGAAATAAATCCGTAAAATTAAGAGAAAATATAAATGTAATTTGCGTTATGTTAGAGTAATAGGGGCGTGTTCAGATAAGTACCACTTACATCATAAATGTTATACAGAATTAAATACATAGTTAGCTCAACAACGAAATGCCGACTAACGCTCTTGCCGATACATTTAATGCGCACCCAATGCTCTATGCATTCAATGCCAACCTGTATAATTAATTCCCTTCCACTCCTTCCGCAAACGAGGCTCAGACGGTCTCTGTGTTTGATGAGAAATAAACGAAGGGGACAGTCCAATAACTATCCATTACCAAAATCGAAACAAAGGCTGGGCTCCCCGGATTGTTTGGCCATCTCGACTCTCCCCCCTCATGTCTCCGCCTTCATTCCTGATGAAATTAGTAACGTTGCAAGTGGCTGTCACCCGGATCAGCACTTACTGAGTGGCATCGCAATCCCATAACATCTTCCTTTGTCGAGCAAAAGGAATAAATAAATGAATATCACATTTTCTTATTTTACCTTATGCTTTCGGTAGAAATAGAGATTTGCATTCACAGCCACATACACATAGATATTTTAAATGTATGTATGTATGTAAGTATGCATGTACTTAGTGTCATAATTTTTTTCAGCACTCTGCGACGCATATCAAAGTTGGGAAAAAATATCTGCTGGCAAAACTGTAGAGCATTAAGTATAAAATCTAAACCGGCAGAAAAAAATAAATAAAAACAGGATGCTAATGTAAATGCATGCTGCCTGTAAACTGCATTTTAGAAAATGCGGTATGAATTTTCCTGAACTGTAATTTAAAGATATTTCTGCTTAAATATTTTAGGTATTTTCTGACTTAACTAAGAAAAAGTCCGCAAACATTCCCAAGAATCTGAGACGCAAATCATAACGTCAAACTGTTTCAGCTACTTGGTGTATGTACAGTGCGTTTCGAAATGATAGGTCCACCAGTAAAAACGAAAGTTATGCTGGTAAAGAAAAGGTTGTATTGTGTACAAAGCACTATTTTATAAACTACATTACTTCATTCAATGTAAAATAGCTCATAAATAATTTACAAATAATAGGAATAATGAGGGAAACTAAAATTAGATGAAACAGCTGTTTCAAAAAGATAGGTCCACTGAACCACGCATCAAATAAATGTTGAATTAATAAGAAATTTTTGTGTTTTTTTTCTGAATAAGCTCATAAATCCTATTTGGCATGGTTTCTACAAGTTTATGCAAACAATTTGTCCCGATTTTTGACCATTCGGAGGAAATAACCCTTTTTAAGTCTGCAAGTACTGTTGTACTGCCTTCTGCCTGCATACACTGCTCTTGCGAGCATACCCCACATGTTTTCTACTGGATTCAGGTCGGGGCTGCAAGGTGGCTAATCGATAATATGTACAACATTATCCAGAAACCATTCAAAAGTGGACTTTTCAGAGTGCAGAGGAGCATTGTCCGGTTAGAACATGAAGAATGAGCCCCCAATGGGTTCTGATTGTGAGAGAAAATATTGTTCAAACAGTTTGTTATAGCCAGCAGCATTCAAACGATTGTTTATAAATGCTATATCAGTTTTTCCTGTCCCTCTGAATCGGGCACACACCATAACGGAACCACCATCAGCTTGCCTCTTCGAGAATATCTGTCTATCGTTGCGCAGATCGTGCCAGTAATAATGCCAACCATCTGGACTATCCAGGTTGAATTCCTTTTTATCACTGAATATCACACGATGCCTATTTTGTTTCCAGGACATCTCTTCCTGTGTGAATTTCAATCTCTTTTCTTTGTGCTTTTTAGTCAATTTCGGAGCCGCTTTCCTTTTCCCGTAAAGAAAATTGCCGAACTTCTTTACCGCTCTGTGGACTGTAGATTTTGATATTGAAGGGCTTAGTTGTTTGGCCAAAGTGGATATGCTCATTATTTCTGGATTTAGGTCCCTCACGATAGTGCTTCGTTGTAGGGGTGTCACTTTTGATGTGCGGCCAGATGATTTTTTACTGCTATTAGCATTTCCAAATAGCAAAAAAATGTTTGCAACACTTTGTGATCTGTTTAAAAGCTTACCTATTTCTCTGTTCGATTTTCCAGACTGTTTTAATGCATCAATTTTTCCCTGCTCAACCAGCGAAAGACTGCAACGACAACCCGTTTTGTTTGACTACAAAGTGCTGTTCAAATCTGTTTAAATACCTCCACAGCAGCAAGCATAATCCCGTAGTAAGACTAAGCAACGATACTTATGCAAATTTTTGGAAATAAACGTGGTTGGGGCAAAATTTCTGAAGGTGGACCTATCTTTTTGAAACGGTCTGAAAATGAAAATTTGCATCAAATAAGAAGAAATGATTCATTTTTTGAGAAATTTCATCAAACATAGTTTTAACAATTACAGATATATAATCACTGTCAAAAAAAGTGATTTTTATTCTCAATTAAGAGTCGAAATTTTGAAAAATAAGGGTGGACCTATCATTTCGAGACGCGCTGTATGTATGTATGTACATTAGGGTGATTCAGAAATGTATGGAAAAAAATAAACTTTGTATTTTTGTGCGTCTTACCCTCTTATTTTGTGCCACTATATACACTGATTATTTGTGCAAAATTTTGATAAAATATATTAATATTTAGAGGTCGAGCAAACGCCTTGAAATTTCGTGATATTGATAAAAACGTGAACGTAAATGATATGTATGGAAAAAAGTAGCTTTTGTATTTTTGCTCGTCTTACCGTCTTATTTAGGCCTTTATATACACTGGATTTTTTGCCCAAAATTTTAGTAAACTATGCTTACCTTTAGGAGTACTTCAAATTTTGTGATAGTGGCACAAATGCGAACGTAAATAAGAATAATAAAGTTACTTTATTGCTGTTTTTTTCTCTGAAGAAAAAAATGTGCAATCACAAAATGAACTCTATATGAAAAACCAATGAAATGAAGAAAAGTACGAAAACTAATCAAGTACGGAAAAAATATAAAAAACAAATTTAAATGCATTAAATATATAGTAGTTCGCTCATTAATTCTTGCAATACTTTTTAAGGTTACATTTTTGCAACTTTGAAACCTTTTCTGTGTTCCTGTACCACTTGAAGGAGACACTGTCTTTGTTTTTCGTCGTTAGTGATAGTCTTCACAAATGCTTCAATAAGGGCCACGCCACGCTCCGTATTGTCGTTTACAATCCTCAATTTCTTCGGTATTACAAAGCCTTGTTGATAGTTATCTTGAAGATTCCAATGCTCAGGATCAAACAGCTGATATATTTTGAGTTTTTTCTTTACATGAATAAGGACGCTGAAAATGTTCCAAATCATTTCTCAGTGCTTGCACAAAAAGGGTTGCTGGGAACCCAGCTCTTAGATATTCTTTCCCATTAACGATAAAAATGTGAAATAAATCACATTCATGTGTTACGAATACCTTTTCTTTGCCCGGCTGCAAGTTTGAACTGGTTGTGAAATAAACTTGAAGTCATAAAGAATCTTTGACGCAGATATAACACGATGAACCGCTCCTGGGACACGAAAACATACACCAAGAGAAGGTGCTCCGCTCAAGAAAATCACACTAAGCTCTAGTATCTTTAATGGAAAATTCTTTTGCATGGGTCATCAGAAGTTGACTTTGCGCAACTTCCATTACTAGTTGCACGTTGCTCTGAATTGGCTACCAACTCCTCAACCTTATCGTTTCTCACTCCAGGTTTAAAATTAGAATGTTCTATCCTTGACTATGATTGCTGAAACCGCTTAAAAAACAATATTGTATATAAAACGGCAGTGGATGGTTCCACGCAATTGCGTGAACACCGCATTTGACATTGCACGCAATCAAATACCCCAATTCTGCCTATTTCTTGGTTTATCGGTTAAAATACCGAAAGAACAAGACTAGAATAGACTTTTGTAATACCACAATGTCTAAAATATAATGGCGGAAAGCACAATATAATGGTTGCTTCCCTAGTTCTTTTTCCCAAGTTCAAACTTGCTCCTACTTTAGTACCGGCAATGCATGTCATATCGAAACACATACCACGTACGAGCTCAGTAAGTTCCCATTTATCTAACTGGTTATCGCAGAGCAGCATTTGCCGTAGCAATTCCAGTGCCTGACTAACTTACTAGAACCCAGAAGTAAATCATCAATGCTTGTGGTCCTGATACTAATACTGGTTTGAAACCCACCGATCCTCCTTCATTTTCCCAATATATTTTGCATAAGTGTTTCTTTCCAGTGAACTATCAAAGGAAGTCATAGATTTAAACGACTTTTGTAAGTTAACGGCGGATTCAGAGCGAATAGTTTGCCTTTACCGTTTTATGGGTAACGTTGTCCAATCCTCCCCATTTTGACCCATACTTTGTACTGTAGCAGTTACTATCAAAGTGGCTTTCTGTCACTTATATTGGGCCCTGTCTAGAGTGAATGTTAGGTGTCTTAGCCGAATAAACTCATGCATCTTAAACAACCGAAAAGAAAACAGAAACCACAGCCAGAGCTTGCAGCTGCATGTTCTACTCAAACTGAGGTAAGAGATGATGCAGCTTTGGAGCGGGGGGGGGGGGGTCGTTACAACTTATTTTGAGCTATTATTTTATTGACTAATTACTTAGTAGAGTAAACTAACATTTTCAATCATTCCATTTTATATGAAGAACAATATTATTTCGGGTAATGAAGTTATGTACTCCAACTCTCGAAATTGCTAATTTTCAATAGAATTCGATCGCGTAGCGCGACCTCTAAATATTATTCAATTGAGCTAAAATTTTACATACATCACATTCATGAATAGTGTAAAAAAACTGCGGGGTAAAACCAAAGAAATTCAAAAAAAATTTTTTTTGAATCACCCTAATGTACATATATGTGTGTATACAGATATATAATTGATGTTTATAAAGTGTCTAACCATTATGTGGGGGCGTTTGGGAAAACTAGGTAGATATGAATTAAACGTAGTTGCTTGGTGTGATCTTGAAGCTTCGTGCGCATGTGTGATTTTTTTCTCATCTGTTATAATTTGCCCCTTTTTTCATTTAAATTGAAAAGTCTGACGAGGGAACTGCACTTTACGTCAGTCAAACTCTGCTAATAGCTGATGCTATCAACCTGCGGGGAAAAAAATCACGAATTCTCATAAAGGTTGAGAGTCGCATGAAAGCTTGCTTGTTTCAAGTCCATCCCTCTCCTGCACCCCAAGATATCCTCTCTCTATGAATAGATCATGGATTACCTAATCTTGCCAGTATTGATGTTTTAAAAAGGAGAAAGCAAAGTTTTGTTTTTTGTTTAGTTTATTAACATGCCTATTATTACAAGGAAAAATGGAAAATACTTTGACAATATTTTTCCTTTAAGTCCTAATTGCGTTTTCGAAATCCCGATAAAAAGTTCTGACGACTTGACGCCATTTCTAGTTGTTTTAGTCAAGAATGCGGAGCTGTGAGTTAAGTTTTCTTATTGAGAGAGGTTTAACACTTGCCTTTAATTTTGAAAATAAGAAATTCGGATGGTAGGAAATAAAAGTAAAAAAAAAAAAAAAAACTAATTTGTGTCTACAATGTGAATGTCGCTATTTTACTTTGATTAGAAAATATTTCTTTAAACGTAGACAAGTGGAAAACTTCCGTCACTGAGAAAACTCGTCTTATAATACACAAAGTTTGAATAAAAGAACTAGAACATACCCGCAGGTGTGAAGTGAAAGTTGTTGAAATGTATCTTTTAATTGATGCTGCTTTCGTAATGAAAGCGGTTATCAATATCTCGTTGTTTTTCTTCTTTTTTTCTGAAGAAATACGAGTAAAAAATGTGCAGATTCCGAATAAACTCTCGCAATAAGGTTTCCCTGTACAACTTTATTATGTTTCGTGCAAAGAATAGCAAACAGTAGAATTCAGAAGCATATGCTATCCTTAGTTACTTTCGGTAGAAGTTTTCTATGTTTCGTGCGACATGTGCAATCAGATTAGTAGTTAAACATCTAAGCATTTCTTTTCATCTACTGTTCAATATTTGTTTTGGTAAATGTTTTCTTTACTTTAGGCTTTAAAAATCCATGCGGATTAATTGTGATTAGGTTTTTCATGGGTCTTTTTTCTGTTTTTGGATTTTTAAGATTTATTTTTTTTAATAAGTCGAGTATGTAGATAACTGATAGGTTTGTGAAAAGTTTTTACCTCCTATATATTTCTTTTTTACTGAAAACGGACTACTTTACAAATCTGCCATATTTTTTTCAGTGTAATCTATAGCTTTATTCTAAGTTTAGAGTGTTTATAGATTTCTACTAAACTCTTGTGATAAACGTAAAAGTACTAAAAGTTAACCCTTCACTGCACGGTGTGCCAGATCTGGCACAAACCAAATAAACCCTCATATATTCCTATGATTTTTAAATGCAGTTAAACTGAGCTTTGTGCCCCTTCTGGAACATTGCTATAACAGTTTAGTGTGATTTTTATGCACTAGTTAGCTGCACTAGTCTAGGTATTACAGTTCTTGCTTATTTAAAAAAATGGTCTGCATTTCCGTTAGAAGTGTGCTTAGTCATTATTTCCTTTGTTCCAAAAATGTTTAAATACACTTAGTGGAAAATTTGTTTATACCACTTATGACACAAAAACATTGTAGATTATTACACTTATCGGTATACAAAGCATATGCTATGTGCTTTGTGCCATATATAGAACAAACAATTAAAACATCATTTTTGGTGCACATTTTTAAGATTAATTTTTTTCTTCATTTTTCCTGAACTCAGGGTTATTTAAAAGGTAACAAATGATTTTTTTCATGAAAATATAAAAAATCGTGCAGTGAAGGGTTAAAGTATGGTGTCTTTTATTTTATTTTATTGTATTTACTGATTTATTTCAGATTTTTAAAATCAACTGACGTGTAATTGTTCGAGTATTTTAGTGATATTATTTGAATTAATTTCACCTATTTTTTTTTGAAAACTAATAAAAGCAGAACAAATTTCCTAAACTGTTAACGTTTTATGTGGTTAAGTTATGGGTAGTTTAAATCTATTAATAAAACAAATATATGAACGGATTTCATATAATCAAATACTTTAGATATGTAGTTTTATGCAATGCACTTTAATGTCATCAATTGTATAATTTAACAGAAAAAAAAAAAAAAAAAAAAACGGAAAAACATTTTTCCAGTCTTTATCATTCTACTTAGTTTGAGTTTCTTAAGTGTAATGACTAAATAAGCGATATACGTCTTTAATCTCCATTATTCAGTCGATTTCTTTCTTTCGCGATGCTCTTTCCTGCGACGAACTTGCAATGAGCCTTTTATTGGGCACTCATTTGAAACATACTTTTTTTTCTGAATTCGATTTGAACTTTCTCCAATAGATTTGCATAATAGTGTAGCAGTATTTTTTGTTCTTCTTTTTCCCCCACTACTTTCATTGCTATTCTTCTTCATCTTGAAATTTGAAAGGACATTTTCAATGTGGGCTCTTCTCATTAGCATTTCAAAACAGAGAACCCATTTTCGTTCAAGCATTTTTGATTCAAATTAACATAAGTAGAATTAAAATTATATGCAACGTGGAAGAAGTTTATTGTCTTACATTTTCTTAAATTGTCTCTTTTTTTTTCATTTCCTTGGAAATCTCTGTCTTATTAAAAGCAACATGGAAAGCTATATTGTTATGTTTTCGGGCAAAAATATATTTTCCACATAACTTTTCTACAAAACAGTTGATTGAAAATGTTCCTTGTTCTTTAGAGTTACACTTCGTTAAAAAATTTAATTTGTTGTTATAATTTGACAAGCTATTCATGTTCCTCCTGACTTAATTCCGTATTTTTCCCCAAACTGCTCTCTTGATTACTGAAACTTCAAGCTGCAGTAGGATAATAACTCAGCGAAATGTGTAAAGGGTATAGTAAAAGTTCCTCAGAGTGAAGATAGGACCATTTTAAATCATGAGCTCCTAGCTTGCATGCATAATTACGTCGAATCAAAAACAATTGTTCTAAGCCGAAAGAAAAACTGACTCTAAATGTGAAGAAATTTGGTATTATTTCGACGAAAAAAAAAAAAAAAAAAAAACGACGAAGATGCAATATTCGACGAAACGATCACTATATAAAACATGAAAGAAGAACAATAACTAGTGTTTTTTCTTTTTTTTTTCAACCCCGAGGAACCTTGGGTTACTGAAATTCGGCCATATCAGCACCATTCTGTAAAGGAATAACTAGTACATATGAGAAATTATTGCCGAAAACATCAGAAGAAGTTAACTCCTTTTTAGTGAGTCCCTATAAAAATAATATTTCTAACGCTAGTACTCGTACTTTGAATTCTAAGAAAAGCCAGAAATTAGACTCAAGTTTTAAAAACGTAAGAAAACAGCTGTCTTGACAAAATGACAGCAGCTTATAAATAAAAACGCTCATTAGCTATTAACTTGCCTTGATTTATTGTTAAGAAATTGGAAGAAAACACAAATGAAAATCTCTGTCCCAGCTTGTATGTACAGTGTTCATGTAATACGGAATAACTCATCCAAATGCACAAGGAGGTAATGTACCTTGGCGATAAATGATTTCAGCTTATGATGTGAGTCAACAACATTTTCGTCTTACGATACGATTGGACCTAGAACTTTCCTATCCGTATGAAAAATAAGTGAAGCTAAAAGCAAGAAATGCTTTTTAAATAAATCTGCACAGTTAAAATCAAGAAAGGTTAAGAGTAAAAATAATATTTGGCTCACAAAATGGTTATTCTCGTTTGTTTTAAACATATTTTCAGCAACGACAAGAGTGGCATATTAAAAAAAAAAGACATTTTGAATTCAAATTATGTTTTCTAGAATCACGGATTCCTATAGGTGTGTGTGTGTGTGTGTGTGTGTGTGTGGGCGTTTAGGTGTGAGCGTGTGTAAGTTGAACTTAAAGCCACCACCCTATAGGAGCAGAATCTCTGGACCAGAGGAGCATTTCATACCTGGAAGGGCGAGTGGAAGGTGGTTGTCAAGAGGCACCTAGTCAAAAATCAAAGGAAGCCAACTGAAGTCAAGTGAAAGTAATAAGAAACCGTTGACTGCTCAAAAGTTATCATTAGAGCTGCAATACGATAAAAAACATTTGTGCTGTTATGCTAACTGGTTTGATTTTATAATCTAAGTTTACAGCATAGTGTCAAAATGGGAAAAAAACTTTCTTCTAAATAACGAACTTATTATTTTATTTCCCCATTAGTTTAAGCTTGTATTATTACCTCTACGCATCAGCTATGCAAATAAAATTTGTGCGATTTTTTTTGGAAGAAAATAGTATACAAGTTAGATTTCTTAGTCGATAATTAGTACCTTTTCAAATTTGCGATAAATGACTATTTTCAATAGTAAAAGATATGTAAAGCGCAAAATTTATACTTATTCCTGAATGATAGTAGGCCATAAAAACTGCATAAAGTCCGAGTGCTTTCAAATAACGCGTCCGTAATTACTTTTGTTATTTAGAGCTAAATTAAAAAAGTAGGGCCTAGTTAACCTGAGTGTGCGACATAATGTAATGCATAATTCATAAGTCAAAGCACTATTATTGAGCTGGGTGGAAGGTTTATGTATGTGTAAACGAACCCTTTTCGAATAAATTTGTTATTTTTATTATCTTTCGAATTGGTTTTATTGCACTCAAGGGGTTCCGAGTACATCGTAGTTCCAGCTTTAGGAATTGTTTTCTTTTTTATTCATATTGTTACTAACCACCTTGGGTGACTAACTGCGGTTTTAAGTCTTCAATTACTAGGGGTTATGCTCTCAGTTGTTTTTAATTTTGTATCATACAAAAAGCAAGCTTTAATGAAGTTGTATTTCCCACAACAAAATAGCCGCTAAAAGAAGAGTTCAGATTAATTCAAATGTTCTGAATTTGACACTGGGTTCTTTAATGCTTGAAAGAGAAAAAACCTTCACGTGATTACGTTTTAAAACCAGAAAACTTAAGAAGAGAGATTCTGGTTCTCGACCAATAAAAAGGTGCAATAAACTGAGATTAAAAATTTTTAAAGTTGAATAAATAAATAAAAGAAAATAAATGACTCACAGCGTTTCTTGTACTACACATTTATGTTACATTTCATAAATCTTAGTTTTGAATTATATAGGAGCGATTCCGTTTTCTTCATTGCGCCCCGTGTCCCACGGTAACTCGGTTTACTCTACAGATCATATCGAGATTAAGGACATCTTTAATGGGTGTTTTTTTTCTTTTTTAATTTGTATTTTGTTTGTTTTAAGTAATACTTATCATGTAGCTCTATCTACCACAACCGGATCAATTGACCAGCTAAGGTAGAAATCAGTATATATTAAGTACTTTTTGACACTGATCCGTCTATAATAAATCACTTAATGGCTTCCTATTAAACTGTTTGCGTCCAAACGAAAAACAACTCTTTTAAACTTTCGGTAGGATTTAGTGAAGAAATTGTTGTAATGGATGGCAGCGAAACAACGTTTTGGTGATGCTTATTTGTTGATCAAAAATGTTATTCGCACTATAGAGGCTGTCTTTGTGATTAAAGATTAGAATATAATTATGACGTATGTTTTGTAACAAAGATCATGCTAATAATTTTGAACATCCTTTAAATAACTAGCCGTTTGTCAGTTATTCTAAACTGATCAATAATTGATATGTCAGTATAAGTAAAACATATTTAATCTAATGATTTTCTTTACTGAATGAGCATATTCATTGCAATGATATTTTTCTGATCATTAAACTAATTTCTAAGACAGTAACGTTGAAAATATAAGGGAAGGGAAGCTTCAGTCGTTTTCTAAAAGAAATATTAGGTCACTGATCAAAAGCATCAGTTTCAAACTGATATTTCTTTGCTGTACTTTCAAATGTACTTTTAAGTGTATAGGATCTCTTTGGAAAATATTATTACGCAACTTTTTTTTTTTTAAGTGATTATGTAAGTTAAAGTAATTGCATGAAAACACGTTTGAGTTTGGGAACATAAATTCCTTTTACTTTGCATAATAATGATTCGTCAAATTTACGAATCATATCAACTAGCAAAGATATATCTGCGAATGAGCGTTAGTGTCAGGTCATTTGCGCGACAAATCCATGAAAACATGTTGCAAAATGTTGCCTCATTTTGATGCGAAAATATTTCAAACATTGCATTTTTCAATTCAAGAAAAAAATTACATTAAAGTTATTTCTGTTTGTCAGAAAAAGTTTTTCCCCACATTAAAAAGACGTAAAAGTTTCTTGAGTGAATCCCATTAAAGTTGCTTCAGTTAAAAAGTGTCATCTTTTTGATGAAAAAAAAAATCATTTTACGACTCCCATCATCTCCAGGAAGCGCTCCCACATGATCATTAAATACTGGAATTTACATTTTCAGATTTTTCGCGGGGTAAATGCGTCGCATTTTTCGGTTTATCTCCGTGAAAACCGCTCTCGAGCTTTTTTGCGGGAGGACATTTGTAGGTGTCTTTGTTGCTGGCCGGTGTCGAGGTGGGGGTGAGCTCGTAATTAAGAATGGCGCCGGAGCATTATGGAATGCATTATTCATGAAGGAGGCATTCTCTCTATGGTGGATGGAAGGTTTATTACGTCCTTTGAATATATTTACGTGATTTTTTTCCGTACTTCTGATGATTCATTTATATATCCTGAAAGGTGGAAATCATGATCGGAAAAGTAAGGTTTTGTTTTTTTTCTAAATAGAATGTATGTTTAGAGATTTGCAAGATAAATCCTTTCATTTACACATAACTCACATACTAGGTGACCAGTAGTTTCCGCGCTAGAGTAAAAATTAGTTTCTCAAAAACTGCTCATTCAAAAAATTATATTCAAATTCTAAAACAAAGTGCGATACTTGGGTATTAGTTTAGCAGGTGCTCTTTTAATACATGTCTTTTATCTCCCGCTATAATATGGCGTAAACAAATAGTGAAATTCTGCATGAACAGCTGGAGGTTCAGGTCTTTCAATAACTGGGGATGTTTGATTCAAACGGTTGATCGTTGACACACTCGGACCTCTATTACTATAAGCGTAAACTCAGCCGTAAACTTTCTTTGAGTTAAAATTGAGCTGATGTTGTTCGAACAACGCAAATGCTTTTAGAAACTCTATATCTCGATTGTTATACTAAAAAAAAGGTCAACTCAATGAGATTGCGCAAAAAAAAAAAAAAAAAAAAAAACCTGCCAATGCACCTAGCCTAATTCCTAAGTTTGAAGTTGAGACATCAAAAGTTTATAGGATTGAGGTAAAATGTACTTTAATTCAATATTTTGGCTCTGCATCACATTATATATATATATATATATATATATATATATATATATATATATATATATATATATATATATATATATATATATATATATATATATATATATATATATATATATATATATATATATATAGATATATAGATATATATATACTGGGTGTCCAGTAATTATTGACGGGGTTTCCGTACCTCATAACTTTCGAACAAAAAATAATATGCAAAAACCGATTACGTATTCGTAAATTACAATTCAAAAAGTTTTATTTGTGACGTAAAAAAATTATTGAATTTTTATTAATGATATTAAAAAAAAAAAAAAAATATTGAAATTATTGCCCTTCGTGGCTCGTAACACATCGAGACGAAATTCGACTTCCCTCCAAATGTTCTCCAGTATTTGTGGGGTAACATTTTGGATCGCAGTGACAACTCTGCTTTTCAATTCATCACGGGAGGGGGGAGGGTACCGCACGTGCGCAATCTTAGCGCACGTGCAGTCTGAATAATTATAACATCATAAATAAAAATGTCGACAGTGCAAGATAAAACAATTCGTGTATTGTGGTTTTTTGAAATGGACTTCTTTATGTGGAGGTTTGAAAAAACATTGAGAACAAGGCTTCTGTTCCCTCCCTTGATGAACTGAAAAGCAGAATTGTCACTGCGATCCAAAATGTTAGCCCACAAATACTGGAGAACATTTGGAGGGAAGTCGCATTTCGTTTCGATGTGTTACGAGCCACGAAGGGCAATAACTTCAATATTTTTTTTTATATCATTAATGATAATTCAATAATTTTTTTAATATCATAAATAAAAAGTTTTGAGTTGTAATTTACGAATACGTTATTGGTTTTTGCTTATTATTTTTTATTCGAAAGTTATGAGGCACGGAAACCACGTCAATAATTAATGGACATCCTGTATATATATATATATATATATATATATATATATATATATATATATATATATATATATATATATATATATATATATATATATGTATATATATATACAGGGTGTCCACTCCAATCGTGGACCAATAGCTAATTTCTAAACCGTTAGAGATACGCATATAGTTTATTTAGGAAAAAATCTCCAAATTATGAAAGGAATTTTGAATCTATTCAATGTTTTTCAAAAAATCAAATTTTGAAAGAGTTACGAAATTTAAATTTTTATACAGCCCCCCAGTCCTATCCATCATATTTAGTAAAACATTCTTGACACTGTAACATTTAAAACTAAAAAAAAATCACTCCTCTACCACAAAAATTGACCGAGTTATGACGTTTTGAAAAATCAAGATTTTGCATTATTTCATGACGTCATCGAGAGATCACTTAAGGGACTGTATGCGAAATCCTTCAAAATCTTGATTTTTCAAAACGTCATAACTCGGTCAATTTTTGTGGTAGAAGAGTGATTTTTTTTTAGTTTTAAACGTTACAGTGTCAAGAATGTTTTACTAAATATGATTGATAGGACTGGGGGGCTGTATAAAAATTTAAATTTTGTAACTCTTTCAAAATTTGATTTTTTGAAAAACATTGAATGGACCCAAAATTCCTTTCGTAATTTGGAGATTTTTTCCTAAATAAACTCTATGCTTATCTCTAACGGTTTAGAAATTAGCTATTGGTCCACGATTGGAGAGGACACCCTGTATATATATATATATATATATATTTATTTATTTATTTAATTATTTGTGTGTGAGAGATAGCTGTCATTCCTAAAACCTGGTTGTATGTGAATCTCTCTTTTGTCGCGTAATCATTGAGCTTATCTTGTAACATGAAATCCTAAAAAAAAGAAAAAGGAAAACTGAGAAAGAGAAATCGTTGACCCATTTTCTCCAAAATGATAGTTCACAGGGGGATGGGTTACGTGGCAGGATGATGGATTGAGAACCGATCCCAAAAGAAAATGTCCCCTGCCGCTATCGTGTGTCCCCGGAGCGTCTTTCCGATCGGTTTGTTTTATCTATTGATTATTTACCGAACTTTAGTGTGCCTATTCAGCAACTTCATGTTTCTTCTCTGCCCCGTTCGAGCGTTTATGTAATCTTTATATATATATATATATATATATATATATATATATATATATATATATATATATATATATATATATATATATATATATATATATATCAGTAGCGAGGCGTGACTTCAAGCGTCAGTCATCGCTAGCTTTCAGGTCCCTAAAGAAATATACCAGACCATATGTTTTGCTCAGGGGTGTTTGTAAACAGAAATTTCTGAAAATTTTGGGCTGCCGAAAAGAAAACTTCATTGTCATCGTAACAAAAACGGGAATTTTGAAACTAAGAAAGATGCACGAAATATCCCGGAAAATTTTTACAATTCAGTTTTTCAATTTAGATTAAAGTAAGCATTAGATGAAAAAGAAACATTAAAATCGCAGTTATTTAGGCAGAGTAGTATTACTTGAAAATAAATAAATCGAGCAATGCAAATTATTTCCGTTAAAGTAGGAAATCCTCCTCACACAAAAAATGAAGTATACTTTAAAATGATAAAAATCATTCATGTTGTTTTCATGAGTTTTAAAACTAAATAGTAATTAAAAAATTCAACTTACCTTGTAAAAATCTTGGTACACAGATGCTTCTTTTACAATTTGAAAAGTTCAAGTTTGCTGAAATGCAAAGCTCGAACGGCAACGAGCACTACTTTTTGTGAAAAACGTTTATAATTAAAACTAAAAAAACTAAACACGCACACATATATTCGTTTTGAAAGTTCGATGAAGTTCCAAAAGACAAAAAGTTTCCCCCCATGCAAAATTAGTGTTGTAAACAATATTGTCTTCGACCCGTCGGGCTCATATTGGCGCCATCGTAAGATAACAATATTTTTCTAATCGCAACCCCTTTTTTTTTCTTAAATGTGACGCACCGAATTGAAAAAAAAAAAAAAAAAAAAAAAAAAAAAAAAAAGGTGAATGAAACAGGAGAAAAAAATCTTTACCCTTCCCCATCCAACCCCCACGATCCGCCAAAACTGAGAGTTGCCAGTAAAAACAAAATGCATTGCACATGACATTTGCGCGGTAATCGCCGATGACTCGGTACTATATATATATAAGGGAAGCTGTGAAAGAATCTGATTGGCTGAAATGGCTGACAAGCGAAAAAAATTTCGCGCGCACACACGAAACCGATGCGGTATTTTTACCGATGACCTAAGTTCACGCCTTATCGTTTACTCAACAGATGGCTGCACTAAAATAAAATTATTCGGAATATTAAATGATACGAAAAAATAATCTGAAAATAAAATTTTAAAAACTTTAATTCTTCCAGTGCAGGACGAGGTTTGCCTTCAGATCATCGGCGAATCGTTCGATGACTTGAGGCCTCGCTACTGATATATATATATATATATATATATATATATATATATACTGCTCGACATTGAAAATGCAACACCAAGAAGGAGTGGTCAGAAATTGATGAAATTTGGTAAGAAGACAGATACAGCATGGAACAATAAGTGATATTTATTTCAAAATAAATAAGCAAAATTTAGAGCGAGGACGGCGTCGGCTCAGTAAGAAGTAGGACCACCGCGGACAGCGATGCACGAAGAAACACGTCTAGGCATGGAATCAATAAGCCTGCGGATGGTGTCCTGAGGGATGGCACTCCATTCCCTTTCAACCATTTACCACAGTTCGTCCTCTGAACGAGGCAGTGACAGGTTCTGCAAACGGCTTCCAATCACGTCCCACACATGTTCGATTGGTGACAAGTCAGGAGAGTATGGTGGCCAGGAAAGCATCTGTACACGTCGTAGAGCATGTTGGCTGATTCGAGCACTGTGAGGCCGGGCGTTATCCTGTGGAAAAATTGCATTTGGCAGACCCTGAAGGTAGGGGATTGCCACCGGCCGCAGTACATTATCTAAATATCGTTGGGCCGTCATAGTGCCCTGAATACGAACTAGAGGTGATACGGAATTGTATGCAATAGCGCCCCAAACCATTATGCCACGTTGTCGCGCTGTGGGGCGTTCCACAGTTACTGCCGGATTCGATCTTTCTCCACGTCGACGCCACACACGTATGCGATGACTATCGCTGGACAAACAGAAGCGGGATTCATCTGAGAACACTACGGTTTGCCATTCTGCCATCCACGTAGCTCTGGTTCGGCACCATTCCAAACGTTGGAGTCTGTGCTGTGAGGTCAATGGCAGTCTTCTTAGCGGGCGCCGTGATTGCAGGCCACGTGCAACCAGTCAACGGGAAATGGTTCTGGTCGACACAGGAACATCCAGGGTACCTTGCACGTGCTGCAGAATCGACGTACAAGTGACTTGCGGGTCCGCCACAGCTTGTCGGTGAATCCGTCGATCCAAGCGATCTGACGTCACTCTGGCTGCACCTGCACCCCTCAATGTGGCTACATTTCCTCTTTCCAACCATCTTCGACACAGCCGATGCACAGTGCTTGCATCCATGTGGGTATCAGCTGCAATTTGACGTATGGACCAACCTCCCCTTCTCAGTCCGATCACCATACCCCTTGTAAAGTCGTCTATATGCTGGAAGTGTCTTCGTTGAGGACGGCGTGGCATTTCCTCCTATCACACGTATCCTTCGAGACAAAAACCAAATTTCTCCGATAATTAGTCTGGCAGAAAAACCAACGTGAACATAGCCCACTTTTCCACTTCATTCTCTTATATCTTACTTCACGTGCGTCGGAGAGCTGCGCATTTCATATCATTTGCATAACTCAGTGACGTGCGTCTACGGTAAATTTTGCATGAATTTCTGACCACTCCTTCTTGGTGTTGCATTTTCAAGGCGAGCTGTGTATATATATATATATATATATATATATATATATATATATATATATATATATATATATATATATATATATATATATATATATCCAAAGCAAAACACTTGGAATTCATATCCTTCCCTTCTGTGAAGCAGTAATAAGAATGAATAACATATACGTATGTATGTAACCACATTAAAAGATACCTTGACATAGTATTAGCTCTCCTTTATTCGAAGGGATCAAATGTACTCAAGTACAACTTTCATGGACATTTAAAAATAACAAAAAAAAGGAGTCATCATTTGTCATTTCGGAGACTTAAAGCATGTTTTTGAATCTTCTGCCATTTAGTAAAATCGTTATATGTACGGTTTAACTTATTCAAGAAAAGTTACCAACCATTTTAATACACAATTAACACAACAATCAAACCACTGAAAACTGAAAATGACACATAACATTTAAAAGCATGCGTAAACAGGATTGTCGTACACTTGGGTACATAAAACTGACATGACTGCTCGGTAATCTTACTAGCTTTGAAATTGGGTATGTTGGTAGTTTCTAGTCTAGGGGATCTAGTGTTCAAGAATCTACTCACCTATCCCTAAATAAATAAACAGATTAGTTAATTCATCCATTCGCTATTCTTCGTTTTTAAATTTAAGTCTTTCTTAAGTGAAAATTTAAGACGTCGAGTTAGTTTTTCTTTCGTATATTTTTATACTCTTCATTACTACTCACACACAGCAATTTCTTTAAAAAACTCTATGAGGTAAAAACATTAGTTAACCTCATACTACTCATTGATTTGCCATCTTGTCCATTAGAAAAAGTTATTAAATTTTTGGATTGTAGAATTCGTAATGTTTGAAGTAGGAAGAAATTCAAAACGACTCGGGTTTTCGCAGCAATAAATGTAATATATCCGAAAACTGTTTACGGAGAGATAAATTGCTTCACTAATGCAAATTGTATTCCCTCTTAAGTAAAATCTAAGACATTTGTAATATTTGTGCATTAATTAGTCCGCTCTTACTGGAGTTAGGGCAACTAAATGTTGAAATAATATAATTTTGCTTTTATTCATTTACGTATATAGGGTATATTGAGTTTTTGAATAAAATTCCTCAAGCTAAGTTAAATATTTACTCGAACGTTTAATGTGTAATAGGCAGACTTTAAACATAATATTTGTATAGTTTTAGTAAGCGTAAAACTAGAGACTGGCATGCTGATTAAACAAGTTTTCGCCTTTAAAAAAATTAAATAATTTTGTTTCTCATCCTTAAAAATGTGCATTTGATTCAACCTCTCAACACTTTTGCAATTAAGTTAATGAGAGTACATTATACTCAAAGGGCGTATTTAGGGGGGGGCAAGCACCCCCCCCCCCCGAAATCGAGAAAGATTTTTCAGAAGTAGGTGTTCGGTTCGTGTTTGCTCAAAAAAAAAAAAAAAAAAAAAAAAAAAAAAAAAACCCTTAAGAAAAAAAGCCCACTCTCTATCGACATTGTTTTCAAAGGTGTACATAAGGGAGAACCCCAGAGGGTCTTTTCCTCCTATATCCCCCCCCCCCTCGAAAAAAAAACTCGGATTTTTTTTTTTATTTTAATAAAGGTAGTTATTATTATTCGGTTTAAGTTTACTCTTAAATTATTTACATACTTTTAGCTTGAAATACATAAATAAATTAATAATTATTGCTAATAATAATTCGTTAGATGGCACCAGGCAGTGGTGCAACCCAAGAGGATCAGGGAGCCCTTGCGCTTTGCTCAAGAGAAAAAAGAACGTGTCTTGGGAAAATGAAGATATTTCAATTAGAAAACGCATAGAAAAGATTTAGAATAGAAATACTTAAATGAAAAATATTCAATGTAGATTATTAGTCAGCAAATTACGTTTCTCTCTTTCCTCTCATTCTTCCTTTTTTTCTAGTCAGTCCGGAAATAAGTCTTTAAAATAATGCTACAAGTAATAAATTTAAAATAAAGTGTAATCATTCCTCCCCGGCAAGAAATTTAAAATAAAGCGTAAGTATTCCTCCCAGTAAGAAATTTAAAATAAAGTGCAATCATTTTCGGTTTTAGTTTTTTCAGAAATAATTTCCAACTAAGAAAAATCGGAAAGAGGTAGAAGTCCAAGCTGGCCGTGCTAGAAGGGGCACGTAATTTTCAATCTCTTTACCAGTGATGAAATTAAAGAATTGACTGCCTCTCAGTGGCAGTCAATTCTTTAATGTGGCGGGTTTAGGGTAGGAAGTTGGGGCCCGTATATCCGCCAAGAATGTTTTCCAAGAAGGCTGAGATCTTAAACTTTCGCTTTTACAACGTGTAATTTAATTGCAGTTTCAAGACTTCAATATCCAAAAATTTTCGGAAAAGAGTTCTTTTCCCGCTTCTTCTTCAATACCTTTCTCAAACATTGCCTCAAATGGCATTTTAGAGATTTAAAATTCAAACAGTTAACGTTAGTTGATATCCCCCTCACTTTTCTATAGTCTTTAGGTCTAAAATGTGTTTTTAGAAAAGAGAGAGCTCCAGAATTAAATCTCTATACCCAAAAATTTCCGGAAGAGTCCCTAAATCCTTTTATTCTCCTAAATGCTGTCAAATCCTAAAAGCAGTTGTTCCTATCAAGAATCATGGCGTAAGCGGCGCTATTGAATTATTTTTAAGGGGCGTTTTAAAAAGTTTTTGTTTTCTTTTTATTTCCAGTGTGGCTCTCGTTTTTAGAGGGATCTTCGTGGAATTCTTGAATGATAAGTTTTTGCTCTTGGGAGTAATGGGCACCTCTGCTAAAAGTAAAATTTTGCACCTTCAGTTTCAAAAAATAGAGCTTAAAATTGCATTCTTGAAGCTTCAATGCCGCAAAATTTCGGGGCACAGCGCCAGAATCCTGCCTCTTCTCTTGACGGTATTAAAGATAACCTAAATAAAAATGTTTTTAAAACATTAATTTCGAAACACTTCGGGAGAGAGTCCTTTCTAACGTTACTACCAAAGATAGTCTAAAGTAAATATGGCTTAAGGTTTCAATTTTGAAAATTTTTGGAGGGAGATCCATAACAACTTTTTGTCTCCTAACGTCTCCAAAGAGAACGCGAAATTGCGCATCTATATATCGAAAATCTTTCAGGGGAGGGTCTTTGCACTTTTACTTCCCAAAGATAACTTAAATGAGACTTCAGTTCAATAAAAAAAAAATCTCATCTCCTTTTCTTTCACTCTATCATGAAGAAATATATTCTGAGTTGTGCTTCAATGTCAAAATATTTCAGGAGAGATGCCCTGAGTCTTCTCAATTCCTTTAACATCACTAAAGATAACCTGAAATTGCGTGTTTAGAATTTAAGTTTCAGTAAGTTTCCCAGAGGAGTCTTAATCCTCCAACGTCATCAGAGGTAGCATAAATAATTGGAATTTTGAAAAAAGTTTTGGAGGGAATCCAGGCCCGTCATTAGGGAGGGGCAGAGGGGGTCAATTGCCCCCCCCCCCTGGCTTTGAGAAATCAATACATTTACATATACGTGGGCGTGGTTTTTAATGTTTTCCGATGTAATTGCATTGTGTTTGGATCCTTCCCCTCCCCCTGGAAAAACTTGAAATGACGTCCCTGAGGGAATCTTAAAACTTCGTAATTTTCTATCTTTTCCAAAAATTACAATATTTTAATTCAATTTGAAAATTTCTACCTGTCTTACAGAAATAGCGAAAAAATGAAAAAAAAAAACTTGGGGGGGGGGGGGGAGGGGGGGGACTAAGCTGGATTATATGGGCCTCTCCGAAATAAAAACCTATATACGCCACTGTTATACTCGCAGTGGCTGTTCAATAAATTATGGTCATAAATTAATACATAATGAATAATAATAACAAAAAAAAGTGCTGAATTAGTTTTACGAATGTTAATGATCGTTTTTAAATAGACCTCCTCTTCTTCTTTTTCTCTTGTATCTTGTCTTAAAAATCAAGACATGCTTGGAGCCATTTTGAAACATCCTTCGAACCTTCCACACAAATTCAATTAGTTACTCATAAGATACCAAACTATGTTGCCGGATGCATTTTTTTAAAACAAAGAAATCTCAAGGAAACAAATTACTGTTATATTTAGGACGGACTACAGCGAACGGACCTCTATACGCACATCATTATCTTTGGGGACAATCAGTTTTTCTATCTTTAGCTTCAAGCGCGTGTCATTTGCAGTTTTTTTCTTCAACAAAGTTTGAACGAAACTAAATGAAATATTTGTCCTCCGTAATAGCTCTTTTAACATGAATAGACGATCTCTCCTCACTAAAGCAGCAGAGGTGTTAATATTTTCTTCCGTTGCAGAAGTTACATGGGCGCCATCTTCCTTTTAAATTGAATCTCTTCCATTTTCAAACATTTTAAACTATCCTCTAGCACTCCTGTAGAGAAGAACAGACTCCGTGTAATCTTATTCTCAAAGCAGAAAGAAGATTTCAAGGCAACGTTCTCTTTGTTCGCCGTATGTCCCTTTTCGAATGCGGAAACGAAACTACATGCACTTGGATGGCTGTGAAGATCACATTATTAGCGGCATGTCATTTAATTTGTGCTTTATTCTTCACATATTACTACGCATAAATTACTGGTTTTTAGTACCTTGATATTTTACTAGCCTGAAAAATCATGGTCATTCTTTATTGAGATGCTTGTGTATATATTTGTGTGTGTAGAGAGAGAGAGAGAGAGAGAGAGAGAGAGAGAGAGAGAGAGAGAGAGAGAGAGAGAGAGAGAGAGAGAGAGAGAAATTACTATATAATATTTTAGAGTTTAAAAGTATGAGTTCTGTCAAATAAAAATTATTAACGAATAAAACACGAAGTTTGTTCATGCTAAATTTATTAAACGAAAATGAAGTATGCATTTGTTTTGGGGTTTTAAGTAACTCATTTCTATTTAAATGCAAAAGGACGTCAGCTTACAAATGAAACAACTTCTGGTAAAGTCATTTTAAACAGCGTTTTTGGTATTCAGAAAATAACAACGTTACGAATGCACAAATGAGCAGGGATACTGCAGACACGTGTTTCGGCGTTACAGGGAACGCCTTTTTCAATGCAAAAAAGTTGTCAGCTTATGGATGCACAGACATCCGACAAAAGCTTGTAACGCCGAAACACGTGTCTTCAGTATCCCAGCTCATTTGTGCATTCGTAACGTTGTTATTTTCTGTACATCTATAGCACAAAGTTATTTTTAAACTTTAGAGTTTTTGGTTTTAACAGTAAATTCCATACTATATTTAGGTTTTTGTAGAATATTCTTTTTTCCATAAGCTCATGTCTTCTGTACTGATAAAAGGAGTAATTTGAAATCTTGAAACACGTGTAAGCAGTAGTTTTCACTTTTGAATCTGCATTTACCTAATCAATGCACAATTTTCCCTTTTGTAAATGTAAATATCCTTGTCAACAAGATGCTAACATGGCTATGATGTCTCTTTGCAGCGAGGCTGGACGCCGTGAAGACGTACATGCGCATGCGCCGCGTACCAGAGCACCTGACAGAAAAGGTGATCCGGTGGTTCGACTATCTGTGGTTGACGCAGAAGTGTTCGGACGAGGAGCGCTCGGTGGGGTGTTTGCCCGACAAGCTGAAGGCCGAAATCGCCATCCACGTGCACTTGGACACACTGAAGCGCGTGGAGATCTTCCAGAACACGGAGGCCGGATTCTTGTGCGAGTTGGTGCTCAGGCTCAGGCCCGTTCTCTTCAGCCCTGGTGACTTCATCTGCAGGAAAGGTCAGCACACTCTTAAAAATCTGCCAGAAATTTTACGGTAAAAATTACTAGCAGCCATGTTGCCAGTATTTTTTACCGTAAAATGCCTTTTAACTGTAAAATTTTACAGTAGAACGGTAAAAAGTTTACGGTAATGAGTCAAATCGAATGAATTGAGTCCGGTACTCGAAATGCACTCACAGCTTTGCTGTCCACCATACCAATGAAGACACATCAAGAGAGTGGAAATAGGATGTTATCTACAACGCATAGTAAGACACGTGGTGCATCCATTGGTGCTGCAATCTCTATTTTTTTCTCGGCACAATTTACTGTAAAATGTTTCTGTACTGTAAATGCTACAATATACAGTAATATTCAAAGTAAAAGTTTCCGGAAATTTTAATAATGTTGGTCAGTTTTCTCGATCTTTAGCTTAGTAGCAAAAATAGTACGGACGCTATGGCACGTAATAAAAAGAACGACAATTGTAAACACGTGGACTTAAAAGAACAATAGTAGAGGTAAACCTAACGAGACAGCATCATAACTGGGTGATCTGCGTAGCATTCACCATTCTTTCTGACTACGTTTACGCAAAACAATAGATGTTTAATAGCGTGGTTGCTTAAATGAAACCCTTATGGTAAAGTCGTGTGATGATGAAATAAGTTCTTTTCAGTAGCGGTCACTAAATGTTACTGTAAAGTCGTCAACCGGTTGCAGTAACTTATGAAAGTGAGTCTGTAGGGGTCTGGAAGTGAAGCTGTAGTGCTGTGTTCATAGTGTCATGAAATGACCAGTCACAAGTTAATTGCTGCAAGGACATGGGATAATATTAAACAATGCCCCAACATTCAATGGATATCATAAAACATCAATAAAAGAACATCAGGCATATGTCGTTACCTTTGTCTTGGATTTAGCCTAACTATTTAAACCAAAAATCATAGGGTAGATTGGGGGAGGAGTCGCCATGGTTTTTTACTTTGTTAAAAATAAATAAGCACATGGGTTTTAATTTTAACCAACGATTTATTAACAAAATATGGACTTTATTTATATGTAAAAAAAAATTTGTTCCAATTAAAATTTTTCTTTTAACCTATAAAAATTAATGAATTGAAAACGTTTGCATTTTGGTATCTTATCCCAATCTTGGGGGTAAGATGACAGATACATTTGGGGTAAGAAGCCGTACAGAAAATTAACGCAAAGTAGTAATTAATAAATTCTAATTTATTCAAATTAATTATATTAGTGAATATATCACATGTGCATTTAAATAACATTGTGCTCTATAGTTTTTTTTTTTAAATTTACTTTCTTCTTATAAGCACTAGCCCCACCCTTCCACTGACTTTTAAGTGAAAAATGACAAGTAATTTTAATGATAAGAATTAAATTCAAAATTATTAAAATAAGTAAATGTATAAATAGCTCATGCGTATCTCTTTTACTGTTTCGTTATCTGAAAATATCCATTCAGTTTAAAAGTTTTGTTTCCAGGACTTTAGATTCATTCATTATGCGTCAGCCTCATGGTTTAGATCTGCATTACTGTTCCAAATGATAAGTTTGTAGCAATTTCAACTTTCAAAAATAGCTGACGTTGACAAATGGAAGTAAAAACAGAGTTGCCAGTTTTCTCTCCAGAGCTGTTTTAGAAAGGTTCAAGCCTTCTAATAGATTACTCGATTGGCCTAAAATAGACGCTTTGGCGATAGATGGCGTAAGTCAGAATAAATGTAGGGGCAGCCATTATTCTAACAAATATTGCTTTCTGAAGTTGATTCAGGCTGAAATGTACCACAAATCATAATTAACCATGACTTTCTCTTTGAATGTAATGGTTAGTTAAGGTTGAGAAACCACTGATCTAGTCTTTATTTAGAGAGGTCTTTATTATAAGGAAAATTATTACCTGTATGTAAAATGTTAAACATCAAACGTGATTTTTACCGAGTCTTCAAAATCAATACACATTTTAGGTACCTTTTTCGGTTTTAGCAGGTACTATGTTGCAAATATGTTTTTAGTTCAAGCACACAATATTCTAAACATAACGTGTTGAAAAACTAACTATAAAATTGAGACATTTGTGTTTGATTTTCATTGGGAGGTGAGGGGACAACGGATCTTCATATTATGGAAAGTATCTTTTGATTTGAAAACTGTCGCATAGATAGCAAAGTCTATAAAAACTTTCAATTGAAACCTTACAGGTGCATGAAAGGAATAAAACATAATTTGATTTATTACGCCTTTAATCTGTGGAGGCAGAAAAATTCTGCATCGCTGAGTTATTTTTGAAATACTGAAGTATATTTAAAGCAAGGCTTTGATGTCCTTTGAAATTTGATGTCCTTTCAAATTAAAAATAATAATTAAGAAAAAGTTCGTGCATCTTTGAATTTCAGTAAAATGAAAATAAACTTATCGTTAGATTTTCGCTGCAAATAAAAAGTGTTATTGCATGCAAGAAAAAACTTTCAAGTAGAAAATAACAACCCCCCCCCCTCTACTGCTGTTGTAAAACAATCTTTTAATTTCTAACAAGAGTTCTACGCCCAGCTTAATACTTAATGAAACGTTGAAAAAAAAAATCAACTTCTCTTTGCCGGAAATGATTTTTTTTCTCCATTAATAAATATACTGCTGTTGTTAATGTTTCGGTTACGAGCATTTGCTTTAATGAATTGTGTATTTAAAAAGATGATCAGTTCGAATTTCCATGAAATTAAAGCAGTACAATGAAAAATAAATTATTAACTTGATTTGGCTATCGACTTTCTCTGAGTTAGTCTCGAAGGCACTTTTTGGAACTAATTTTGCCCTAAATGATTTTAGAGCTGTAGCATTATCATTTTTTCATCATTACCGTTTTAGTGTTAAAAAATACAAATGAGAAAACCATTATTTGTATTTACATTTGCATACATTGTATATTCATAAGGCAGATTACATTGTAAGCCTCCCCCCCCCCTTCACTCTCAAAATGCTGTCTTCAAAATACCCCATTTTAGCTGTTATTTTTAAAACAATACCCCTTCACAAATTCAAACATGACCACCAGTTTCAATCACCACTAAACCCTTTGTAGAGCTATAAATTAACAATTCTATAATGTAACTATACTTAATTTCATTTTTAATCTTACATTATGTGTGTGAATGAAACTTAAAGAAATATAAATTATACGAGAAGTTTCCTAAATAATATTTCTATTACGTGGTTTTTTTTTTCGGACGTACAGCTCATAGAAGTGAGACCCATATTCTGGTTTAGAAAAAAAAAAAAAAAATGGGAAAAAACATACCCCTCTCCTCCACAATAAGATAATGGTGATTTTGGAAACATTTTGTTAAGATAATTCCCACGAGTACTTTGCTACAAATGATCATGCTTTTGAACTTTTCACCTCTTTAGCCCCTTGAAAGGATGTTAACGGTTGATATAATGCTACCTTCACCTTTTAATAAAACAAATGGTTATAAAACTGTCGAAAAGTGATTTCAAAAAATGGGGATGCTATCTTTAAAAAGGGAACGTAATAAAGGAAAACGGTGGACTTTTTGGATTCCGGGGATCATTTTACATAAGATTCATTACGAATGGTATTATTAGAAGCATTTTGAAAGCTTTCGTCTTTTGGTTTCGCAGTGTTACCCACGCAGAGCTGTTGTATTCATAATGCGGTTTCCCTGCATTGATAGTGCGTTGGCAAAGAAACGCGTTTTACGGCTTTCCTTTATTTTGACTAAAATATTTATATATATAAATGGGATCGGCAACGAACTTGGGAAGATATTTGCTAGAAAGTTTATTTTAAAAGAAATACAAGTTTTTAGAATCCACTTTTCTGATACTCGCTAAGCCTTTCGGGATGTTTGGAGCTAAGTACAATTTAAAGTTACAAATAATGCAAGGTCTGATGAGATTCACTGCCGTTAGATTTACAGTAAACGCTTATTAATCCGGAACCTAATAAACCAGACTCCGTTTAATGCGGTCGGCCACTTTGATATATATATATATCGTATAAATAATAGGCACCTTAACGTAATAATGCATTTTTGAAGGCCGTATTTTGACTTTTTCTTACGTACTTTTGTAATTTTCTCTTACGCAGTTATATATTTCGTTCTCTTGAATTTAAAATTTAATTTTTGCTGCTTACAATAGTATGTACTGAATCCTGAATATGTACTATGTACCACGTCGTAGATTATTTCCTTTAATCAATACTTTCATCAATTCGAATAACCTAGATGCCCTATCAGTCTGGTTAAAAGAGGCTCTACGGTGCGGCGGTAGTTTGAGATCGTTCTTTTAAAAATATGTACAATGTACATGTCGATGTTACTAGAAATTAATTAATGCTGCAATTCTCGGAACAATTTAAAAACAGATCCTTCTAACAGAGCTCTTCGGGGGTGGTTTTGTGAGCCAATCCTTGCAGAACTCTTGGTTGTAATACGTTGAAAATCGTTGCCAAAACTTTGTTGCCAATCAAAATATGATATTTTTTTGCATGTAAAGATCGGTATTCAAAAAAAAAAAAAAAAAGTTAATTCTGGCTACGCGAATATTCTCTGTATGTCTGTCATTGTTCATAAATAAATAAAAATTTAATAAGTAAATAAACCCTTTAGGTGAAATTGACATAAATGTTTGTAAATTTGCTCGCTGGTAAGTTCTACCATCTTGATTGAAAAAAAGACATTTTGTAGGATTTAGTCTGTTCTTTCTAAATATGTACTTATTTTATATGTAGGTCTTACAGAAATTTCAGAAATTGGTCTTTTTCTCAGAGTTTGTTTTTTCTCTAATTTTTTTATATCCGCTATAACTGTTACGGTTCGAATATGACACGATAATGGGTGGTTCTATGTTCCGCCTAGGCTGTTCTATTGCTCCCTTTTGTATGGCAGATTCGGTCAAATTCACCCTGTGTATATATGTATATATATATATATATATATATATATATATATATATATATTAGGGTGGGTCGAAAAAAATAATTATTTTTTTTCGAAACGCTATACCGCGGAAAACTTGCCTCTAGGGTAGGTAAGTAAAATGCAGATTAAACAGAGGAAAAATATTGAGTCCCCAGCTAGCGCATTGTACTTGAAATTTCGAATTTTTTTCGAAAATTAAGTTATTTTCCAAATTTTTTTGCAATACTAAGTCAATAATATTTTATTCCGCTACAGTGAAAATCCTTTACTAAAATGGTTGAAAAACACATAAAGAATGTTAACTAGTCAAAATCGTTTAATTTGCGGTGGCGCAAAAGACTCAAAAATCGGTAAATTATTGTGTTTCATGCTCGCTGCAATTCTAGTCGGCCTCGTTGCCCGGTGAATGTCAATCATTACTGTTCAATGTATTAAGCTTTTCAACGCATTTCCCACATGGAAATTAGTTCGTCCGAGGAATTTGAAAATAAATTGATAAAAACTGGGCATAAAGATTCTGAATAGCACGCTCGAACTAAGTTACCGATAATAGTGATCCGATTAATTATTTATTTTCAGTTCGTTGCCTGAAGGCTAATTTTTAAGACCGAAAATACCTTATTGATTCTGGTTTGCGGGATTATTTTCTAGTTTTTATAATTTTCGGAAACCTAACTTACTAATGTATTTTCCTGCATCCACCTATCATCCTAAGAAGCAAGTACTCTGGATGGGCAAACAATTCATTTCTTTAAATCACAGGATCAACTATTCTAATCAAATTCTCCCATAGCAATCTTATGGATTTGATTTGCTTCAAAAATATGTGTAGGACCATCTGTTATGTACTGGCTTTTTTTTATTTGAGTCATACAAACATGTATGATTGAGAATAAAAACATACTAACAGTTTGTGATTATCTGAAGGGGTTTCCGCACTTACATATAGTCTCAAAACTGTTAGCTGTTGTCATCCATCGTGAGTGGGAACGAGGACCTGGTTCGCGAGCAGTAAAGTCCACAGTGCAGCTGCCTGACTTTATAACAGAACTTATGCACACAGGTATTGTTGCTCTTTGTTTACAAATTGGAATCAATGCCTGGTACTTCGAAATCCAGTATTGGAAGTTTTTTGCACTTATGAAGATGGATACTGATTAGCTACTAAATGATTTTAGCATAGTCGTTTCACATTTTAAGGCTTGGAACAAATGCTCTACAAAGACAACTCGTTAAAGTGCAAAGGAAAACTCCCACTGTAGAGGTGTTTTGTTGTTCTATAAAACACATAAATATTTTCTCCAACCCTGGTTAGTAACTGTGACGTAATTTTTATACATCTAGTTCGTCTAAGGAAAAAGGACACTCAGTCAGATTAGAAATAATGCTATCAGCAATGTTCTGAGCAGTTTCACTTAATGGTGTAAAGTGACCAACAAACACACAGATCCATGTTTTTTAATTAAAGAATAATGTTACTATTTTATGTATGGTTGGGGTTTTAAGTGTTTTTGGTTAATGTTCTGAATTACAAGGGCGTTATTCGTCCTTCCATCAAAAAAAGTCCTTAGAGCGGACTGCGTTCTTCATTGCATTGGTTTTAAAGTTCACTACGTTATGCTTTTTTCCCTTCTAATTTTACTTTTGTTAATAATGTGAGAGTGGCCGTCATTAGTAACGATATTCACATCTTTCATCATACTTGAAGCTTCAACGGCCGTTGTTCTGCTCGAAATTCTGGAGCGATCACAGTTCAATGCAGTATTTTTCAATATTCAATCAATTATGCGCATCTGCCTAGTTGACTTAGTTCAAGCGTGCTATTCAGAATCTTTATGCCTAGTTTTTATCAATTTCATTTTCAAATTCCTTGGACGAACTAATTTCCATGTGGGAAATGCATTGAAAAGCTTGATACATTGTACAGTAATGACTGCCATTCACCGGGTAACGAGACCGACTAGAATTGCTGCGAGCATGAACCGCAATAATTTACCGATTTTTGAGTCTTTTGCGCCAACGCAAATTGAACGATTTTGACCAGTTAACGTTCTTTATGAGTTTTTCAACCATTTTAGTAAAGAATTTTCACTGTAGCGGAATAAATTATTATTGACTTAGTATTGCAAAAAAATTTGGAAAATGACTTAATTTTCGAAAAAAAACGAAATGGGGGGCCAGCCAAGTTGGGCCCAGAGCCTGTTGCTGGTCGTCACATTTGTATTTGTATTTGTATTTATAAATTTCAAGTACAATGCGCTAGCTGGGGACTCAATATTTTCCCTCTGTTTAATCTGCATTTTACTTACCTACCCTAGAGGCAAGTTTTCCACGGTATAGCGTTTCGAAAAAAAATAATTATTTTTTTTCGACCCACCCTAATATATATACGTTATATCTCGTTCATTTTAAATAAATTTTTGTGCAAAATAGTAATTCCCCTTTATTTTTCAAATTTCATCTACAGATACCAGTATCCATTACAGAGTTATCTTCTAAACCACGATTGCAGTGCCTTGATATTTGATAATAAATTGTACTTTTCTCCTCTCAAACTCAGCCACCTCTCCCAAAAGATTCTCTTCCGCCAACCCTTATCTTGTCCTCCGATTCGGGCAAATCGGCCGCTGTCAGAGGGGAGAGAGGGTCCCGAATGGATGGCCTCGCTCGAACTGCGATTGAAAGCAGCTGTTTAGCTCCGGAAGAAGGTATTTCTGATTGGATGATGGATGGCCTTTATCTTTGCGCGATAACATGCATTTGTGTTGAGGGAAATAACAGCTTTTGCAGAGAGTGAGGAATAGTTTGCGATGTGCTAATAAGTGTTCTTAGTTTGCAGTGAAATGAAAAATCTGACGCAGACACCAGATGATCTCGACTTTTCAATTAAGTGGGATACATAGGCATAATGATCAAAATTAGAGATGGTGAGAAGCGAGTTTTGGCCGAAGCGCCAAATACCGAAGCTTCGGTCAATTAATGGCCGAAGCTTCGGCTGCAACTCATATTGAAGTTTCGGCATTGAACGTGAAATAAATACATGCAATATGGTACTATACTCTATATATCGCAATATTCTTGAAGTGAGCGGGGGCGTCCTTAAGACAGCGCAAGCACTGCGACCACAGGTCTATAGCACTATAATATGAAAACGTATTTCTCAATATTCTTAGTGTTACACAACTCAGTGTTGCAACGAGTAGTTGTCGAAAGGCAATTTAGTGTTGTCCCTCGAACTGCGATTGAAAACAGCTGTTTAACTCCGAAAGAAGGTATTTCTGATTGGGTGATGGATGGCCCTTATTTTTGCGCGATAACATGAATTTGTGCTAAGGGAAATAACAGCTTTTGCAGAGAGTGAGAAATGATTTGCGATATGCTACGTAGGTTGTTCTTCTTAGTATGCACTGAAATGAAAAATCTGATGCAGACACTAGATGATTTCGGCTTTTCTGTTACGTGGGATACATAGCATGGGATGCATACATGCATACGTCACGAAATAATTGCAAATGACACAATTGACTTAAAAAAATAATAAGTAAGTTCTCGCTTGGTAACAGAAAAACAGTCTAGAGAAATAATAAAAACATGGTATTATTACTTGAAAAGTGTAGAGAATATAAGTGATTACTGAAAACACAATTTTTCCTAACTTAAAAAAACATGCATAGGATCATATCGCATCACCATGATACAATATCAATTTATTTAAGTTCCGTGGCATACATGAAGCAATCATGTGATGCAAATCAGTATCAACCAATCAAACGGAGAAGTACTACAATACCACGCTGTATCTGATAGAACGCAAAAAATAACAATCAATCTTGATTGCTCAAAATAAATAAATAAATAAATAAATAAAATAAATAAATGAATAAAAGAAAGAAAAGAAAAACGTAAGCGAGGAAACAGATCCGAAAGTATATTATCTACCGAAAGAAACAAACAAAAGATTGAAAAGAAAGTAATACAATCTAAATACTACTCAAACTTTTTAATCTACTTAGAATCATAAATTAAGGTCAAAGTAATTAATGTTGCGACGCTGGTAATTGTCGAAAATTGAGTTTAATTTTTTTTTCACTGTCTCTGCTATTTTAGGAAGCAAGTTATGCGCACGTTAATGAAGGAAATTAAAATGATGGTGGCAAATGAATAATCGATGCAATTAGTTTTCCTTTCACTGGAATCTCCTGACAATGAATATTCAATGAAGGGCATAGTTTTTGACTTAGCGTCAGAGTAACGTGAAATTAAACATACACTGAGAAGAAAGTTTTGCAACTTCGGTGTCTGAATACAAAATACATTGCATGCTTCATAAGTTCTTTGTATAAAGGTGGATTAATTCATCTTCACTATGGTGCATAGAAATAATGTAATACATCTTTCTAGGTGCGACTTAAACATAACATAATAATTAGCTAGCTGGAGGAACTTGTTTTCATATCTTTATACGATGGGAAAACAGAAGTACTCAATAAATGCATTGACTTATTAACTGATACCTTTTTTGTCTTCGATTTCTTTGGCAACGAGAGTTGATTTAATTTTAAAAGATTTATATTTGACGTATGGAATGTAAACATGAAATTCTGAAAATTAATGTGAAATAACTCTTTTTTTCTGATCTGTCACAAAAGTTCGTTTAAATAAATGACTAAATAAATAATAAATTAATTGAATGAATGAATATACACCCACACACACTTTACTTTCGCAAAATCTCATTTGTTGAACCGATTATTTCAGATGTGATATTTCATCTAGTTTTAAGTTCTCTTAATGGTTTTGGACATTTAAATGAATAACGCAGCGGTTCGTCTAAGCTGCGTTAGAACGCTTATTAATTAAATTTGTTACAATATAAACTTGCAACATTTGATGTCAATCTGCTTGTTGAAAATTCTGTAACACGAAATTTCAAGTTTTTGAGTTGCTTAAAATGCGTCTTTTTTTCTGATAATGGCAATAATTTAATTATAATTAAAGACCGACATAATATGCTGTAAAAATGAAAGAAAAACGTTAAACTGTTCTTCTAACATTGGCAAATAATTTCATGTTTAAAATGTGAAAGTATTTTGTATTTGTTGGTTACAATTCGGATTTTGATTCGTGCATTCTTTATTTAAGATCCGAGAAAATGTTACACTCCTTAGGACGTAAAGAATTCTCGATCTTTGAAGGGAAGAGGATCGTGGTTGCTTGCAAATTACATCACAAAAAGAAATAAACAGTTTCCCACACTGTGGATCTTTTATTTTTTCCCGTAAACTTTTTTTTGCTGGTATTTTTCCACGAGTAAAAGCGCGAGATTCTTTCTTCTATCCTTAAACCATCCTCTTCTGCATTCTTCTTTTTTCTGCAGGAAATAAAAGAAAAACTTTGTTTTCACTGCATTTGGTTCTTTTGTGTCCCTTGCAATCGATTTTCGGCTCGAACCGTCGCCACTCGCTCGATATCTTTTCAGGCACAACGGCAAAAATGAAAAACAAAGAAATGAAAATCGCCCTTTCTCTCGGGGGATGCAAAAGAGAAATATTTAACCATATTCAGAATGTTTTTGCTTTAATTTTTAACCTTATTTGTAATTTAGGCTTTAATCAATAATTTCAATTATTTGTCAGTTGCTGTTGCCTTGTGTCAGACAGATTGGCAATTTGGGGTGCGTTGCTTTACTTTTCCATTTGTACCGTCCTTTGGTGTGAAGTCCTACTTCCACAGTACACGCATGCCATAGGTACCCGTTTATAGGGTCGGCAACCTATCACAGCACAACAACACATTCACACAAAGAAAGGACAAGGACAGGAGAGAGAAAGCACATCCATGCATATGCCCAAGCCGGGATTCGAACCAGGGACCATGCCATCTGTGGAAGACTGCTCTGCGACCACTAGACAAAGTGACCGGCAATTCTTTGACAGTTTTTGACTGAATTACAAAAAAGTCTATCGTAGGAATTATAAAAATACAAAGTAAGATATAGTACTTATTCTATATATTGTAACGAGTCCGTAGCACCTTCAACTTTCTTCAAATGAGCATTCCAATCTTGAGGAAGTAACTATAAATTTATTTACAAGTATTTACACTATTTACAATATGAGCAGGAAACAATTGCTAAACATCCAGCAATTAAGTAGCAAAACAGTACACTGTACTCTCAACAGTAACTCAGCACCACGTATCAAACGTGAACAGTAATTAAGCAATTACAAAAGCAAAACAACCATTCGCCAAGCGAACGAAAACGAGTCACCAGATCAAATCTGAAAACAACTGACTGACTTGTGTTCAAGGCCAGCTTTTTATACTCTGAAGGACATTTCTACTACGTTCTAGAAATATCTGGAGTATTCTGTTTCATTGATAAATTCGAACAATCCATTCACGAAACTTCTAGTAAAAAGAAAACAAAAACACACTCAGCGCGGAAATGTCTTCACGCTTATTAAAGTTAGGGCAAGTGTAAAAACTGCAAAGTGTTACAGGGCCGGTATACAAGTGATAAAAGTGATATCTTCAGATACCTTTGCAACATGACGTCAGATAAAACCAAAACTAATGGAAATGATGCAAGGCAGGAAAAACAACAACTATTTACAAGATTTGTAACATTGCCCCCTTCCCAAGGACTGCACGTCCCGGGCAGTACAATCCCCAGAAAGGAAGCAAGGGAAAACTTACAGATACACACATTACAGGATGACCAATCATAAACATGATAAACAATAACAATGAGAACATGAAAGAAACACTAACATTGATAAAGTCATATTACAGACAATTAAAGGCAAAAGTTATTTACAAAATTTACAAACAAATTACCATGGTAGCTTTAGATTTATTTTACGAACTATGGCCATAGTATGGGGCTAGCCGATCATAATGTACAACCCTAGGTTTTGAATGTGATGACTTCTGGATCCTCACTACGACGTCGTTCAGCCGGTGAAGGACTGTGTAGGGTCCATCCCAATGCGACTGCAATTTGGGTGACAGACCTTTACGTCGGATGGGATTCCATAGCCACACCTTGTCACCTTCTTGAAAGTCATGGCCAGTGGACCTTGTGTCGTATCGGGTCTTCATTTTCTCCGTCGCGATGTTGATTCGCTCCCGTGCGAAGTGATGAACGTCCTCCAACCGGGCCTGGAGATCCTGGACGTACTCCTCAGGCGATGAAGGCGCATCTGGAGGGAGACCGAAGACGAGATCACAAGGCAGCCGAAGCTCTCGGCCGAAGAGCATCTGTGATGGGGAATATCCGGTGGTCTCGTGGACAGCACTGCGGTAGGCCAGCAGGAACAGAGGAAGTTTCTTGTCCCAATCCTGTTGATTTTTGGAGACCATAAGCGAGAGATTATTAAGGATTGTCCTGTTGAATCTCTCCACCATGCCGTCCGATTGTGGGTGTAGTGGTGTCGTTCGGGTTTTCTCAATTTTGAGGATTTTACATAGGCCCTTAAATACAGCAGAGATGAAGTTTCTTCCCTGATCGGAATGGATCTGCAAAGGTGTCCCATATCTCGAGATCCAATGCTGGACTAGAGTCTCTGCTACAGTGGTAGCTTCTTGATCCGGAATGGAATATGCTTCGGGCCATTTGGTGAAATAGTCAATGGCAACGAGGATGTATTTGTTCCCATCAGTAGTTTTCGGTAGAGGACCAAGAATGTCGATCCCGATTCGTTCGAAAGGAGCTCCTACGTTGTAAAGATGTAGTTTCCCGCGGCTTCTTCTCTTCGGTCCTTTACGGGCAGCACAGGCGTCACAAGAATGACACCACTTCTCCACGTCATCCTTCGCCTTGCTCCAGAAGAAGCGCTCTCGAACCTTGTGGAGGGTTTTCAGGATACCAAAGTGTCCTCCAGTCGGACTACTGTGCAATTCCTTTAGAACGTCTGGAATTCTTGATCTGGGAAGGAGTAACTGCCATTTGAATGCTTTACCATCGTCAGATTCCCATTTCCGATACAGGACGCCATTTCGCAACTGGAGAGATTTCCATAGAGCCCAGTATCTTTTCGTTGCAGGACTGTAGATAGAAATGTCTTGCCAGCTAGGTCGCCGACTGTCTTTCTCCATTAACTCTATAATAGGCTTTAGGTCTGGGTCTTCAAGCTGATCTTTTCTTACTTGGTCGTCACTCCATGGATCAGGATCTGAAGATGATGATGTAGCAGTAACTTGACAGGCAGTAGGGATTGTCGTCCCGTACTGTTTCTCAATTCGGGAGCAATAATGGCAGTTCTCGGAACAAGGTCTTCTTGATAATGCGTCAGCATTCCCGTGTGACAAGCCTTTTCGGTGCTTAATCTCGATGTCATATTCCTGGAGCCGCTGTATCCACCTGGCTACCTGGCCCTCTGGATTCTTGAAATTCAAAAGCCAAGTTAAAGAGGCATGATCGGTTCGGAGCAGGAATTTACGGCCGTAGAGGTAATGATTGAAATGTTCTACAGATTTAACTATGGCGAGTAATTCCTTTCTCGTGACACAATAATTTCGCTCCGACTTGGATAAGCATTTGCTCCAGTAAGCGATGACATGTTCGTTACCGTCTATTTCTTGAGATAAAACAGCTCCAACGCTCTCGTGGCTCGCATCAGTGTCAAGTATGAAGGATTTTTCAGGCTGAGGATAAGAGAGAATAGGCGTTGATGTTAAAGCCTCCTTCAGCTGTAGAAATGCATCCTCGCATTCTTTGGACCATTCAAATTTTTGTTTGCTCTCCGTCAGCTTATGCAAAGGTCGTGCAATGTTGGAAAAACCCTTCACAAACTTCCTGTAGTACGTGCAGAGCCCCAGGAAACTTCGCAGCTGATGGACATTTTCGGGGCGGCTCCAATTCTTGACTGCAGATACCTTATCTGGATCTGTTCGTACACCTTCGGAAGAGATAATGTGACCAAGGTAGTTCACCTCACGGCGGAACAAATTACATTTGGACGGGCTTAACTTCAGGTTGGCTTCCTTAAGCTTTTGCAGCACCTTCCTAAGATTATCCAAATGTTCCTCAAAACTGCGTCCTATGATGATAATGTCGTCCAAGTAGACAAGACAGGATTCATAAGACAGTCCTCGTAACACTGATTCCATAAGACGCTCGAACGTGGCTGGTGCATTGCAGAGGCCGAAGGGCATCACTTTAAACTGCCACAAGCCTTGTCCGGTTGTAAACGCCGTCTTCTCTCGGTCGTCGGGGTGTATCTCCACCTGCCAGTAGCCGCTCTTTAAATCCAGGGTCGAAAACCACTTGTGTCCGGAAAGGGTGTCCAGAGTGTCATCGATCCGTGGAAGAGGGTAACTGTCCTTCTTGGTGATGTCATTCAGGCGTCGGTAATCAACACAAAATCTGGTGGAGCCGTCTTTCTTTCGGACCAAGACGATAGGGGATGCCCAAGGACTGGATGAGGGTTCGATGACGTCATTCTCCTGCATCTCTTTTACGAGGATCTCAACCTCTTCCTTCTTGGCGAACGGTAGTCGTCTTGGATGCTGCTTGATAGGGGGATGATCTCCAGTGTCAATCCTATGCTGCGTTAAATTCGTGCGACCCACATCCTCGGGTGTAGATGAAAACACCTGCTTGAAGTTGTCCACCAATTTTTCCGCAGCGTATCTTTGATCCGTCGATAATGGTGCACTCCCAATTAATTTCGAAGTCAAGGACTCGGAAGACACAGTCTCGGAGGAATCAATTCTTCTGATGATGCAGTTTACGGGAGTACAAGTTGCCAACACTTCTCCTTTCTTAATATTCCTCGGTCTTTCACTTACATTGGCGACTCTCACAGGAACTGCATTCCTTGAAAGGTCCACAAGCGTAGATGCCACTAGTACTCCTTTTGGGCTATTACTCTGGTTAGGATATTCAATTAGGCCGAATTTAAAACCGTTATTTTCCTTGATGGAGCCAGGTATTAGTACTTCTGATCTAGAGGGAATCGATAAATCTGTTTGGGCTATTATTTGATGAGCGGATTTTAAGTTATTTTCGGTATTGAAAATCACTATGTCTTCCCTCATCGAGTGCAGCTCATTATTTTTAAAGTCAATAGAAAAATCAAATTTTCTCAAAAAGTCCAGTCCGAGAATGAAGGGATCTGTAATGTCAGCTACGAATGCCGTGTGGTGGTAAGTGGCACTCCCGAACATTATTTCTAAGTTCACTTTTCCTTCAATCTTGATTTTGTCACCTGTCACAGTTTGAAGAGTAACGCAGGGCGGCGTCCATAAGATCTTGAGACCAAATTGATGAGCCACATCAGTCTTAATAATGGTAACGTTGGCTCCTGTGTCCACAATCATTTCGCAGGGAAACCCATTCACGTATGCGTAAATGAAAAGTCCGTTGCAGCCGCCACTTCTTGGGGAAATCTGGAAAACTTTGGGAGACGTCTTCTTTTCTTGGCGAGCTTCGCAATTCCTTTGTACGTGGCCCTCACCGCCACATTTCCAGCACTTCAGTGGTTGTCTACTCTGGTCTTTGCGAGCAGTAATCTTCTTCAGGGTCCCCGAGATCTCGTTGATTTGTCGCTTAATTTCCGAGAGACAAGTTGAGTTCAAATCCGGGTCACTCACTTCTACGCTTCTGATTGTATGGCGATCCTTGCGGGATGTTTGCTGTGCAGCCTCGAACTTCATTGCGTAGACCAGACCGGATTTAAGATCCTTAATGTCCGCCATCCGAAGAGCCATCTGAACTTCTGGATTTCGCACTCCATCTATGAAGTAGTTCAGGGCCAGGCTATCGCGAACACCCGGACAGTCCGAGAAGGCGAGATGGGAAAGCCTCTCAACGTCTGCTGCAAAAACTTGTAGAGTCTCTCCAGCCCTCTGGAGTCTGGATTTCAGCTGGAGTTGGCTGAATTCTTTTTGGCATGCTTCGCCAAAGCGAAGCTCCAAGGCCGATGATAAGGCATCGAAGTCGCGGTGCTTGTCCTCTGGGAAGGTCTGTAGTATGTCGGCTGCATCCCCTCTCAGCGAGGCTGCAAGGTGACAGGCTTTCGTGGAAGAGTCCCAGGAGTTTGCTTCTGCAACGATGAGGAACTGCTTCTTGTAAATATTCCACGAGGTCTTCCCGTCAAACGTGGCCAGTTTGATGGATGGACGAGAAGTTCCAGCTGCAGCTACACAGTCACTTGAGTTGTTGGAGGATGATGATAACTTTGATTCAATTTCTTTAATTTTCTTTTCTACGTGATTCTCTACTGTGGTAATTCGATCTTCAACGCTGTCAACTTTCTCTTCTAGAGCCTCCACTTTATTTTCCATATTGGTAAATTCACTTTCCACCAAACTTTTCATTGACGTTAGATCGCTTTTAATTTCTTCAGCTAGATCCTTTTTTAATTGTTCTTGATTAGTAGCCAGCTCATTCTTTAATTGTTCTTGATTAGTAGATAGTTCATTCTTTAATTGTTCTTGATTAGTAGCCAGAGTCGCCATATCATTCTTGAGGTCACTTTTAACAGCGTTGATCGCATCAAGGAGTTGTTTCAGTTGTTCATCCATTGCTCGAGTAATCACCATAAAATTCCGAATTCAAAAAGTCCTTAGGAAGAAAAGTCCAAGTTCACAGATAATTCCAAGAAAGTCCTTGAAGATGCCCCACGTTGGGCGCCAAAATTGTAACGAGTCCGTAGCACCTTCAACTTTCTTCAAATGAGCATTCCAATCTTGAGGAAGTAACTATAAATTTATTTACAAGTATTTACACTATTTACAATATGAGCAGGAAACAATTGCTAAACATCCAGCAATTAAGTAGCAAAACAGTACACTGTACTCTCAACAGTAACTCAGCACCACGTATCAAACGTGAACAGTAATTAAGCAATTACAAAAGCAAAACAACCATTCGCCAAGCGAACGAAAACGAGTCACCAGATCAAATCTGAAAACAACTGACTGACTTGTGTTCAAGGCCAGCTTTTTATACTCTGAAGGACATTTCTACTACGTTCTAGAAATATCTGGAGTATTCTGTTTCATTGATAAATTCGAACAATCCATTCACGAAACTTCTAGTAAAAAGAAAACAAAAACACACTCAGCGCGAAAATGTCTTCACGCTTATTAAAGTTAGGGCAAGTGTAAAAACTGCAAAGTGTTACAGGGCCGGTATACAAGTGATAAAAGTGATATCTTCAGATACCTTTGCAACATGACGTCAGATAAAACCAAAACTAATGGAAATGATGCAAGGCAGGAAAAACAACAACTATTTACAAGATTTGTAACAATATATTGCTTTACTTTATCGGTCGGCTGCCAAAATTGACTGAATATCTACTTTTGAAGGTTAGTGAACACAAGATCGACTGTGTGGTAATGCTAACATAATCGACTTAAAGGGATGTGTTGCATACAGGGTTAAGACTATGCTGACTTTAAATTGAAAGTTTTTGCCTGTCAAAAAAGACTTTGGTATTTATTAGGTATTTGCAATAAATTGGTAAGATTATGCTAGGTTAATAGTCTGTAGGCCAAGCACCGATATCGTTCAAGTACGTTCACCAATCTTTGGAACTACGGGAACTTGCTTGAAATTTATTAATAGTACTCAATCGAAATATCCAATGTTCCCAAGCAGAGCTTGTCGCATTAAGCTTTATTTAGTAACTGAAATAGGGACTATATTCCTTAGCCTGTCAGCTTATTCACAGAAAAATTGTCTCTGAGTGGCAATATTACACAAAATATTTGTAATTTAAAATTTCAACAAAAAATTTTTCTAACTTAATTTTTTTTTCATACAATTTTTTGTTTCAAAATATATCAATAAGTTATAATATACTTACTTCATGTCTTTTGTGATTTAATAACAAAGAAAATCGAAAAATGTATCAATCTGCATTTCCGCTTGTTCTTAATATCGTTGCTTCGTTAATGGCACTATAGCCAGCATTTGATACATTGTCAAATACAAGATTTGGAAGTTACTTTACTGCACAAAAAACATATTTATTGACCACTGAATCGCAATTCTAACCGACATATAAAATCTTTAGAACATAAACAACAACAAATCTAACTGATGCCAAGACATGTGAAGCAAATATTATAAAATTAAACATGGCATAAAAACATCATACATAAAAAATTAAAAAGTAAGTTTCATTTTCTCGTTTTCATGTTAAATCTCTTTGTTTCTTAATATTGCTGCATTTTTTAACATACGATATTTTAAAAGTAAATTTTGTATCACTATTTTATAACTTGGCATGCAGTTTTATTTCTAATTGCACCTTGCTGCTAGTTGGAAAAATAACGCATTGGTTTTTCCCTTGTCATATCAACTACGCTCGGTATTTACCCGTTTATTTACATGAAATACTAAATTTTCGTGTGATAAATGCGTATGCTCACAGTGAATAAGCGTTTGTAAAGTTGTGGCTGATCTGTAAACCATGAAATGGATTTTTGAGCAAGCAGGTAACCGAAATTAAAAAACAAAGAGAGGATGGAAAAGATTCGAGAGTGGGGCTAACGAAATAAAGGCAGGAGCCCTATAGTCCTCAGAATCTATTTTTGAGCGTAAGCAGCTTGAATTTCATCTAAAAGGCAAAAATTTAGATAACAATTGAAACGAAGTGCAGGTTCGCAGCTCCATTGAGCTCTGCAAAAAGTTAAACCCTGTTAGAGGGGCATCTCTCTCTCTATCTTGCGTGTATTTTGCTGGAAGAACCAAAAAAAAAAAAAAAAGAGTTTAGGAAGAAAGATTTTTTGCTTACAGAAGCCCCCCTCCCCCCCAAAAAGAAGAAATGGTAAATAATTTATTGAGTACACATTATACATACTGGCATCGCATTGAAATAGTGAAACATTATTTCTACTGCACTAGATATTATAACACATCCATGATATTATAACACATAAAAGTAAAAAAAAAAATGCATTTTTCGTTATGTCCAACTATACACTATTAACCAAATTCAATTCTCAAATATTTCCTCTTTGTGTTATTCAATGCATATATTCAGTTTTTAATATTTGTTTAAAAGTTGAAAACTTGTTCTCTGAGGAATTTCATTATTTCAATTAATCGAAAAAACAATTAAGTAACGTTCTGAAATCTAATTTCAAACTAAGAACGTGTCAAAAGATGCAAAAAAGTGCAAGATTGAAGTATTTACGGAAAAAAAAATGAGATTCAACTCTTTTTTTTCTCATACTTCAAAAGCAATTCTTGTAAACTTCTAATGATTAAAAAAGGTTCACTTGCGGATTTAATAGTAATTTACATAAGAGATGTGATCAATAAAATTATTTAATTAAATTTTATTTTACGAAGACTCTCTCTCTCTCTCTCTTCATGTTTAATTATTCAAAAAATTCGAGAATACTTATGTAATGCATCAAGGAAATAAAAAACGGCATTACTTAATGAAAGTATTAATGGCAATTGTGTTTTTTTTTTGGAAACTTCTTTAAATGTCTCAAATCAGAAAGAAGTTAAATCTTGACGGTAATTAAAATTTCTTTAAGGATTGATAGTGCATTTTAATTTAATTAGCAAATGCGGGACTTGTGCGGGACAGTACCAAAAAATGTTTTCAAGTTTTCGTGTTTTGTTCTCTTGTGGGATTCTTATATTGAGTTTCATCATTTGAGCATAATATAGTTAAAAAATAATAAAAAACTTCATCTACATATTTCATAAGATTACAGATTTACAGGGATAATGACAGACTATATCATCCTAGTAAAGGTTGAGACTAGTGGTTGCCACCCGCCAGTGGCGACAAACAACTTTTTTGGGGTGACTACAAAATGTGATGTTGGTCGCCAAGCTATCGACCTACTTTTTTTTCCTGCTCAAAAGTGCAAAATACCTATTTTTTTAAAGAAGTAGTCATCAGCATTGTCACTGGCGGTCTGGAGTTAATTTGGAGGGATTAAAAGTAAGTACATGCGTAGGACCTTAAATTAGCCTACAATGGGCTCAATTCAGTCCCGAATTTTGTAATATGGTGAGTTTGGGATCGCTAATGAAAATTGCAACTTCAATTATTGTTTGAATTTCAAAATGAATAATTTTACTTCTCATAAAAGGTTTGTGAACTTTAATAAAAAATATATATAGTAATTTAGATAAGGTATAGGCACGTTCATAATGTAATATTACTATAAGATGAATAAAGGAGAGTGGGATTTTAGTTTTGAAATGTGGTTAAAAGTGGCGATTAACAAAGTCTATGTGGCCATTTTTTTGGGCTAACTGGCCACTGGCTACTGTCAATTATTTTTAGTCTCAAGTTTTACAGCCTGGTATTGGCTTCCCCGTATCACCGCCAGCTTGACTGTCAAACTGACAATACCACCTTGGCTCTCAGAGGACTTAAACATATAGAAGGAAATAATTTTACGATTTCATCATCAGGAATTTCAGGAAAGTTTCGTCCACAGGTTTTAGCTACTCTTTTTTGTTACAGACATATTTCTCAAAGTTAAGTCCAACTGTAAACTGTGTTTTCTTCGTTTTTACTTTCTTTTACGTAGTAAAGGAAGTATTGTGATCGCGAAAAAAAACTCACTCAAATTTGGGTCTAAATTTTGATTTTGTTCTACCCCGAATAAATGTAGTATTTGCGACCTGTCAGCACGTGCATATGTATCCACCAACATATGAGCAGCCGAAAAATCCTTCTCAACCACCCCCCAGTTAATTACGACGAGTTTTCTCGTGACGTCTGTATGTACGTATGTATGTGGGTATGTATGTATGTCACATAACTGAAAAACTATATGCCGTAGAAGCATCTGGTTTAGTATGTAGGCTCTGAGGGGTGTTTAGTTGTGCACCTCTTCTTGTGGTTGCGCTCGAATATCTCCAAGGGAGTGTTTTACCCTCTTTTGAGGTAAACCAATATAAATTTCAATACAGACTTAAGTGATATGAATTGGCCCAAACACTTGGCGATATGTTGCCAAGCTTTTGGTCGCCAAGTGTCTGACGCCTACCTGGTACAAATTTGGCGAAAAAAATATTTTTTGAATTTGGGTTCAATTTGGCGCTATTGGCGATATTTTGCGAAAAATCCACTGAATGATGTTAAAATCGACGATATTTAGGAAATTAATCATTGCAAAACATTTTTTTGCATTGTTCCGTGGCAAGCTAGGGGTGCAAATGTTTGAATTGATATCTTGCTCACTCCAAGTACTATTTTAACACTTAAGGCATCCACTAAGAAATTTACACGTAAAAGGAAGTAGTGTGGGGGTCCATACCAGATTTTTTGTTTAAAGTACTGGTGAGTTCATTATGCAAAATTCATTTGCGATACGGGAAACGTTGGATTAGTGAAAAATATGTGTTTGGCATTTAAACCAGGAGGATGATATGCCCTTTTCTTAGTGGACAAGTAATCTGACTAATAATACGAAATCTTTTGTGCCTTAAGAATGATAACAATAGCATCACTATATATTTTTCAACCAATGATTAAAACATGAATTATCTCGGCAACCTCTGAAACTCTGAAAATTAAGTTTATAAGTGTTCAATTTGAAGCTATCCGAGTCTAGAGACTTTGTATAATTATGTGTGCAAATTAATATTGTAGAAATCCTCCTAGTAGGCTGCTCAATACAGAAAATAATTATGTATGTGTTAAATATTTCTTTCCTGAGAAACTACAGGTCTAATAACCTTAAAACTATACATACCCTAGCAGCATCATCTCATCGGCCGATGATCGGCCATTCATCGAAACCCGATGAAATTCTCATCGGCCGATGATCCAATATGTCTCATCGGCCGAGCAGAATCCGAGCAGCAAAATCCGATGAGAATACGATGAGATTTGGAGCAATTTACGAGCAGAACAGTCCCGTGCCGAGGAATTTCATCGGGAAACTTGATCGGAAGGATATCGTTTTCCGATGGAATATAGCTCATCTTATTTTCATCGGGAAAGTTGATCGGAAGGATATCGATTTCCGATGAAAAGTAGCTCATCGAAAACCGTGCTCGGATACTGATCGGAACGATGTCATCGTGCGTTACAGGATCAGTTTACGAGGAGTTTGTTGATCGGCCGAGCAAAATCCGATGAGTTGATGCTACTTGGGTAGGTTAGCCGCCAATCTTCGGCGAGTAGTAAAATGCAATGATATAAACGTCTTTGCAGCACATTAACCTTGCAATCCTTATTAAACAGATCTCACTTTATGTGTCACTTTCTTAACCCTACACTGCATGATTTTTTTTTCTTTGAAAGAAATACGTATGGTTTTTAGTGCAATAAGAAAACATTGGAAAACATGTTTAAAAAATTAATTTTGAGGATTGATGTTTATATTTGCTTTAAAGATACCTAATACTTGCTTTTCATGCTTGAGTTGTCTTATGCATGGTCATAAGGATAAATAGTTCATGTAGCCAATTGGCAACGCTATGCAGTGTAGTGTTAAGCTAGAACGACGTCTTTCCAGTAGCCAACAGTCGCTTTTTGCCAATAAACATTCAAAACAAATGTATTCACCCTTTTACTACTGTCTGGTCTTCTTAGGTAAAACCTTCCGCGCATTTACGCATGCGTCAGGTCTTCTCTGATCTTACCAAAATATGGGTGTTAGGTAAGATAACAATAAAGGGAAGAATAATACTCGCAATTTGAGCCGTATCAAACAACGTGGAACGATGTTAATTTCACATACATTGTTTATTTAAATATGTCAAAAGGGTATAGCAAATGCAAGTTTTAAATTGAATACTTCGGAAAGTTACCACCCACAACCCATCTACCTTTTTTAAGTGGAACTGTTCGTGAGTGCTGGGCGCGATTTTCATGGATGGATAGTAACAGACACATGCACAAGCATACATATAACAAATATTTTTTCTCTCGAATTTTTACTTCTGGCGATCTTTTACGCCTGTTTGCTCTCACGTAATTATGAAAGTGATCACGCAAAATGTTAATGCTTTTAATTATATCAGAAATCCAAACATATTCGAAATAATCACCCCATCCATGGGAATGGTTTGTGATAACGATCCTGTTTTTAATCAGATTATGTAATGTTTTCTGTGGAGTATAAGTAAACATATGATCAAACTGTACTTTGTACCATAGTTTAGCTTATTAATAAAATTGTGCGTTTTTCATTACGAATCTGGGTTACAATAGGCCTAATGGCAGTTTTGCTCAATCTATGATTCAAAACTGTCATTGAAATAAATAAAGAAAGAAAAATAAAAGAAAAGTCCTGAATAAAATAACCATATACATCAATACTTCCAAACCCAGACTATTTCACATAAAATGCATTTAGATACATGCTAAATATATTTTTTTAGTACTTTTTAACTACTTTTTACCTTTGTATCGCGTTAAGTAGTGTTTTGTCCCATTTTTCTCTGTATATAGTATTTACTACAGAAACACTTTTAAGAAGCTCAATTTTTCAATCATCTATTATCTACATAATTTCTTTTTGTATTATCAAGAGCACATCGATTGCATTTAGGTTCAATTGCTGGAGGTTTAACCTGTTTTTGGTCGTAATGTAATCCAAGGGTTAAACTGTGATGCTCTCCATTTCCGTTGAAAATATGAGGATTATTGATTTTTCGGGGAACCGTTATCTTTATTGGCAAAATTACGACGACGCGTCGAAATCTGTAAAAACCTCTTCTTATCAGAAACTTCTCTTTCGAGCTGATCGAAGAACATATTTGACATTTACTGCCAGCAAGAGAAGAAATTCAAGTCTTTTGGAACGTCTTTTTTGAAAATACCAAAAATAATAGTATATATGTCACAAAAAACTTATTACTGTAGCAATTTACTTTCTGCTTGAAACAATTTACCTAACCTTTTTTTTTTTCATTTTCAGCAATTGCAATTAATGTTATTCTTTTAAACTTTAAGCGAAATTTTTAACTCCATTTTTGGAAAATTTTACAGAAAGTTACCTCCTTATCTTTACTTATTTCACACTAAAGCGCAATTTAGTTCTCTTATGCTTTGGCTCTTCATTGCTACCGACACATTTTATTTTGCGGAGTGTTTTTCCAAAACAAATCCTTTTAGGTGCCGTGACGTAAAATTCCACGTTTAGGTATATTATTTTGTGAGTTTACTGTACGGAATTTTGGAGGAAAAAAAAAAAAAAAAAAACAAATGAAATAAGGAATTTAGTTATTCAATTTTATTTGATTTCAAAACAGCTAACTTAATTACTTGGCGAAAGAAATACAATGGATTCAGAGGTCCCAAAAATGGAAGACATTGCGCTTGTTTAAAAAATATTATATGTAATAAATACTACATCAATAACGTTTTGTAATTCGAAGTTTAAGAAATTAGCAATAAATGAAAGAGTCGTTTAATATAGCTTTAAATCATAACTTCTACATTTTAAACTACCCCGTTCCTATTTCAGTAGATTTATTGTATTTTTTGAATTGTTAAAATGGAAAAAATATATATATATATATATATAAATGTCTTATATTATAAAATAAAGTATCATAAAATTATATCTTATGGCATAAAAATATTCTGTATATTCAATATCTTCGATGATTCGTAATGGGATAGACTTCACTTGTACATGCGACATCGACTTGGGGGGGAATTTTTGGAAGAAGAGTGCCTGCAGCTGGATCCTCCGTTGTTGTGAAAGAGGCTCGGACGATCAGAGGAACCCCTCTTCCCACAAGACAATAATACAGAACAACAATTATAAAAGAGAAGAGAGGCTTTACAAAAGCTATGAAAACAATTTATCTCGATTTTTTTTAATGTGAGTCTTGTAGATGAAAACGATTTTGATTTCTTAGCAAACTTTCTGGAAAAGAAAAACATAAAATATGGATTTTTTTTGTATCGTTTATTTGTATAGTTTTTTTTAGGGATAAGCAGAATTTGACGTCGGAAGCGGAATAACGCACGAAGCCGACACCGTAAAATCGGGGAAAGATTGTATACACACACATCAAAGTGTGAATCAACCCAAAAATAAAACGTCATTTTCTCTTTCAAATTTATCTATTATTTTTTAAACAAATTACGATATTAATATTTGAAAAAGATATTATGTAAAATCGTATTATATATTTAAATAAACGATGTAGCGGGGTTTGTATTAGGATATCAAAAAACTGAGCTCAAAATATCTAGTAGTTTTTATGATATTAAAAAAAATCAATTTCCCTGTCTTTTGCGAAATGAAACAGTAGCATTTGATTTCTATGTAAAGAAGGATTAAAATTAGTCTATAGAAAATTATAATACCTTAAAATATTGCGTTGTTCACTTACGTCATTTTTATGCCAAACGTTACTTGCCGGGGGGAGAGGGGTCCCAGTAGGGGTAAAAATAGGTGCTGGCAGCTCAACGGTGCAGTAACGCATCAGATTTAAATAGCGTATATAAAATACGTTGGCACTATGCTAGAAGCAAACTTAGCACGCAGCAATTTCTCTGCTTAAATGATTTTATACCAGTAAATTTAGGACAGATGCTTCTATTTCTTGAATATACTGAACTTGTAATTCAGATACAATAATAAGCTCTCTCGGTTGTATGTGAAAGAAGTTAGAAGAGGTCGCAGACTCTGTAAAAACAAGCACGCAGATTGTGACCAGGCTGCTGAGAGCCAGAGAAACCCCTCTCCCCTCACCAAACTTATAAAAATATACCACTTCGAATACGTACTAGGACTCCAAAGAACCGGGCCCCTAGTTTCCGACCTAGTTTTAGACATGGCCTCGCGTTGACCCTGGATTTGGAGTTCAAATCTCCCCCAGAGATCTTGGCTAACTATAGAACCTATTGATAAAATTTTTTTTGAAAAAAAAAAAAAAAATGATTTTTGTCCCTGAACTAACATAAATCTTTAAAGAAAAATGACTCATTTAAAGATTTTTGCACTGAGCCTTTTCACACTAAAATACACGCCAAATTCATGCCAAAATTTTAGCCCAAAAGTTAGTTTTCGTTAAAGCGCCATTAAGCAACTTCCGTACATACCCTGAAAATTCCCTCATTAACTTATGTGACAGAGGCTACGATTCTGGAAATGATATGTTTGAATCCTCGAAATCATCGGTTGGAGTAGTAGGCGCATAAAAGTCATATTTTAACTGCTGATCAGGATAAGGTGGCATCGATTCTTTCAAATGTAAACTCCCCGACTCGTTTTCAGGAATTGATTCCTTCACTCCTTTCTCTTACCTTTTCCCTTCTTTGTTTCTTATCGCTTACAGATCACTTGCCTTTGATCTCGAAATTGGTTTTCCGATAAAACTATCGTTTTCGGCTATCGGCTTGTCTGGATTCTCTCTCCTCTCATTTATAAGGTGAATAAAAAGGATAAAAATGTACGATTTTTTTTTCATTGGAAATTTATCTAATTTCTTCCTTACAAAGTAAATGATGTTTTTCATTGGTTATCAGTATGTTTATTATATGCAGTTTAAATGGGGAAAGATTGGTTCACCTTGGGACATGAGGTTACTTAATTTTTGCTTCAAACTTTAAATAAAAGTTTTTGCAGATGTAGATGCATTACACACTATCTAACTATCCGATACATTTTTGTTCAACTGTTGAAGTTATCAAGAGTTTTATTTTGCAACTGTCTTTTTTCCTTCTAAAGGGTCATCATTAGAGGCTTTACCTTTAGCAAACTTAAGGGTATGCTCAAATCGATTGTGTTTAATTTGATCAAATTCTTTCTGCCAGTAGCGGAGAAATTTCTCCTCGGTGGGGCAAATGAAGTTCCTGGTTGCACTATTGCCCTTAAATTTTGTTTAATTAAATCACCCATATCACATATGATCAATGAAAATGAAACGGCTGACTCTCTCTACTGGGTTCAACGTGGCCGAGCACTGGATTTTCGCTTCCGACTACTGGATCATTTACTAGTATTAACATATAGCTTAGATTTTAATATAAAGAGGTTTTTATTTCTAAAACAAGTTAGTGAATTTCGATCAGAAAAGTATAGAATAAACTTCACTGTGTTTCTGTCGCTTTATTAATATCTGAAATTTCTAGGTTGACGAAGATAAACAAAAGAATTCTTAAATGACCGAATACTGGTGCTTTTACCCTTTAACTTACCAGAAAATATCCATTAAATGAACTATTAGAGATATTATCTTCATAAATGTATTAAATAACGTGAAAAAATATTAGTTGACATTAATTTAAGCAATATATCGTACATCCAGTTCAATACCACCTGGAATACAATTTTTTAATTCTTCATATTGTGACAGTATTGCAGTGGTAATGTTCGACTTCGAAATAAAATATAGCAATGCGTCAATAAATTCAATATTATAACTTACTTGCAGGTATAGCCCTAAGAAGTTCAGACTATCATTTAATTCACTCACTACTTTGTTATTTAATTTTGCAATAAAATTATGTAGTTCACGTTAATCAAAGTATTGAACTAGCTGTACGATATAAGAAAACTAATAAGATACTCATGTTTTTTTTATTGCATTTCGTGAAAAGAAGTATTGGCATAGTTTCTGCTAGTTTTTAGAACTCTTCCCCATCAAAGTGGAAACATTAAACAACTTTAACGTTCATTAGTTGCAGGTAAAAAGGCACAGCTAGACAAATGAAACAGTGTATAACTTCCCTTAGAACTGCTCATAGCTCCATTGATTGAAAATGGTCATCATCGTTTTGCCTTTTTTTGTTTAGCTACTCAAAAAAATAAATAAATGAGTTAGTAATTAAAATAAAATAAAAATAAAAGTGAACGAAATATTTTCTGGCTAGAATTTGTGAAATTAAGCACAATTAACATGCAAAATGGATGCTTATAGAATTCAAGAAAGTTGCAACTACGTACCAATTATAGCAATTTGAAAGAAAAAAAAGTGAATTTAACTCTTTTAACAGTTAAAAATTTACGAAGCTTTAGTCATTTTAGGTAAAACAACTACAACCAAAATCAATTATCTACGTGAAGAAATAAAACCTAGTTTATGCGCATGTAACAAGAATTCAAAATGTAGTTTTTACCATTCACCTTGTAATTATAAACCATAAACCTCTAGAGTGAATATTACCAGCTTTTTTGATTTGAGTGCTCTCTACCGGCCAATGTATTTCCGATTTATGCTAAAAAAAAGCTTTTAGTAACTTCCTCGCAAATTATAATCAAATTTGCCATGTGCTTTTAATTAAAAAAAAAACTAATAGTGTTCCACCCAAAATTTTCTGTCTAGACAAATGTTAGTTAAAATTAATTTATCAGAACCTAATAAACAGCTATTGAATCACGAAGTGAAAGTGTCCAATCATGTGCATTTGTGACATTGTCTGGGACATCCGTCCCGCTAACTGAATAACTCGTAATAAGCACAATAATATTTAGGGCTCCATTTATTCGATTATGGAATGCGGGGCCAGCCTTCATTGTGTGGGCTTAGTACTGTGACTTATTAGTAAACAGTGGGCATGCTATTGATTGGAGTCGACATAGATGAGTGCGGATTAAGTTGGGGGACACGGGTGATGAATGCTTTATGCTTGTACGAGTCCCGAATGTTGAATGAGCGTGGATGAGGAAGATATCAATACGGAAGATTGATACGGTGGTGGAAGTTGTATCCTTATGAGGTGTTGAAGGCTAAATTGTGAGTTTTGGATGCTCACAACTTAGTCATTACGGATGGAACAATAATAAATCTCTTTGGTACAGTAAGTTCATAAAAATCACTTCTAAAGTTAATAACTGGTAAATATGATGAATATACTTTTGTAGCTCTAAGAAAAATTAAAAAGTTCTTAGTTATATGTTGTAAATATGGCAACCATTAATGTGAACAAATAAATAAAATCAGTTGATAAGAGTGCATTATCAGTGAAATAACTGTATACAAAAAGCTTCTTAAGAGTCATATCACTATCCCTTATTATTATTATTACTATTATTGATTAAATGGCTGTGTCTTATTTTGCTTTATCCCTGGATTAGGGGCCGAAATTTACTGTTTAATACTCTAGTTCCGCCTTAAAGTAGTAGACTGGTAACTTGGGTTCAGAAAATTGTTTTTTTTTTTTTTTTGGCTTAATTTGAAAGTACAATGTCATGAGAATATACTATTAAAATTTCAGACAGAAATTCGAAATATTTCGGGAGTTAGAACGAGTCTCCTAGAGCGTCTCGGAGTTTGTTGTTGAACTTTAAACGTGTTTTTCTCAAAACACTGTTTTTCTGGTCGGCCCGGGTCCTAACTTTTCTTCTACTGAACCAATTGCTTTCAAATTTTAACAGGCTGTTCTACACACTTACAGTTCTCGTCGGTACTAAAGAGAAATTTTTTCACCCGTAACTTTTTATTTTACAACCCTTTCTTCGCTAAAATAAAAGGACTTTTTTTTAAAAGTCCGCTATTTTGTTATTTACCCTTGAAATTTAACTTTAGTAGTTCCGACCAGAATGACATGTCTATAGATTAAGAATAATCAAGAATATTTGATTTCAGATAACATCAAGAGCCAAAATCACCCGGGCCACTCACGTGCTTTTTTTTTTTTTGAAGTTCCAACTTCGAGTGACCATAATAATAGTAATAAACTATTAAATTTTTTCAAATAATTTTTTTTTATATTTTCAATAAGTAAATAAAAACACTCATAATAATTAAGATAATTCATTTTTATTTTACTATAAAAAACCGCCCTCCAAAAAAGTCATGAAAATAGGCATAAGTTACCAGACTACTACCTTAAATTTATGAGTTGAATCGTTTTATTGCTGCGGTCCCTCGATGGTGCGCTAATTTTACATTAGCTGCTTAATATCGTTGCATTATTGGTTTTTTAAAGTTATTTTTCCTATTATTTGAAGAACTGTTCCAGCTTCAGTATATTTGAGGCATGCCTTGAAATTGTCCGCGTGAAGTAATATTTCGTACAGCCTGTTTCTAGAATTTGAAAAAAGACTAGGAGTCTGAACAAACCTTTAGCTTTTGAAAATTACCCTATAGTTAAGGTACACCCTAAGGCATAATACACGTGTCGTTCATTGTAAAAATGGTGTATTTTCGTAGACATGATTTTACTATGCTTGATTATGTAAAGCCCTTTTAAAAATTTTCCTTAGGAAAAAAAAAACTAGTGTCCTACTAGCTACTATTAGCCATTACATTTTTGTCTTTCAAAAAGTTCTTTACTTGGATTTTATGCTAAACGAAATAGCTCAATGTGATTTAGCAAACAAATACGCATTTTTAAACTATGGCGATTGACCCATTTAACAATGAATGTCACATATTTGTTTTAGAAAGATATTTAATTTCTTCGTCTCGGAATTACAAAATTAGTTTTTAAATAATACTAAGAAATCTGTACGACTGCAAACCTTAGTTCATGAGCTACAATATCTACGTTAAAAGACAAACTTCACTTAATATTTTGAGCTTTCAAACTTATTATACATACCTGAAAAAAAATCAATTACTACTACAATTTGCTGAGAACAAAATATATCTTAGCGACACAAATAAAGTTCGTAGTAAAATGAAAATTAACACTTTCATCTGTAAAAACAAAAAAGAAAAGTGTATAGATAATGGAATTTATTAAGTTTTGTGCCTTACCTATTCCGCTTTTATGACAGAGGAAATAGATAAGCGATCCTATGTAATACGAAACGTATTTCAACACAGAGATACATACATTTCCTGTTCATTTATAATTAACCGTGATTTGTAACCTGATGTACTTGATTATGGTAATGATGCAAGGCCAGTTAATGTTCTCTAATGTAAAGGTTTTGTCATGCTTCGTAATGTACTGAATGTGCTCAGAATGTAGAGATTAAAGTTAGTTAATAATAAATGTTTCACTGCAACAGTTGAATATTCCAAATAATGCTAACATATTTGTTAAAGCGTCTTTCCTGAATTGATGATTTTGGAATAAAGTTTTTCTCGGGACTTTGATCCCTTGTTCGTATACACTTTGAAAATAAGAAAAAAAATGCTTTGCCTTCTTTGTTTTATCTAATAAAATGCAATATAACTGTTTGTTAAAAGAGAAAAAAAAATATGTTTCTGTTGTTCAAATATTCAGTAATTAAAAAATAAATAATCTTAAGAGATAGTGCAGTAGAGTAACATAGTATGAGTGTGTGTGTGTGTTAAAATACAACATTTGCTTTTGTTTTGTTGGTGGAGTTAAGTAAGGGCCCTGCTCCACATTAGCGTAAAGCAGAAAAATGAAGCAGAAAGGTAAAATGGATTACATAGTTGTTCCTATGGAAAGTACCCGGATTTTCGGTTTCTGCCTTCGGTTTCGGTCGCGTTTTACGCTGATGTGGAGCAGGGCCTTTACATTTACCCACCAGTGGGAAGGTAGTCTTTGTTTCTTAGAAAAGTTTACTTCCATCAACTCTTCATTGCTCTTTGAGATTCAAACTGATGTTTTAAAAAAATTGTAGCTAAATAAGTAAAAATCAGCTTAAAATAAGATTAAAGCTAAACTGGATATTTCCGAGTTTCGTAGAGAACGAAAATTAAACAAACTACGAGGATTGAAATTTTCGTAATCGCAACAATTTTTTTTAACACCAAATACAACAAAGGTTCATGCCCCTAAGTTTTACTGTCCTTCAATATACTGACCAACATTATATACAACTTGTTTATCGACATAACAGGCTTAGCTATGGTGTCCTACGACTTACACATATATGGACTGTACACAGCGCAAATGATTGTATTGAAGGACAGTAAAACGTGATGTAATGTATCACTTTTGTACTAGATGTAAATAAATAATTGTCACTATTAAAGTTCCAATCCTTGTACAAAATGAATTTAACGTAGTCTTAACGGGCTGCATTGTACAAATAGTAGTTTTTTTCTTGATATTTTACAGGGTGAAACTGGTATCTGTCGTTACTATAACGGAACGTTTTGGTACTGTTAAAGCATCTTTTTTGTGAACCCGTATTAAGCGCGAAAATTTAAGTCTCGAGAAACACATTTTTTTCTTTAACTATCAGTTTTGCTCATAAAAATTCGCAAAAGTTTTAAATGAAATCACATGTATCGTCATTTTCACCAAAATTAAAATTCGCGAAAATAAGAGCGAAGACCGGTGTCTCAGGGGGCGCACTTCGTGCTTTCACGCTGTAGGTACATGGTTTGTTTACCGAGTAGGATAAGATTGATCCAGCCTTTCCCCCTTTAGTTGCTCGATGAATTGAATTCCAACTCCGTTTGGGAGCTAAACCATGGGGGTTCCGCGCTCAGTTAACCAACTAATCAGAGCATCTGCCCTTCACCCTGGAACCTTCGGTCTCGTAAACTGAGATTGCGCTAGTCTGCTTGTGGCTCCACATTGTTTCTTGTAGTTCTGCCGAACCTACTGTCTGATCTTCTTTGGTGAAACTTTCCGCGCATTTACGCATGCGTCAAGTCTTCTCTGATCCGACTAAAATAGGGGTGTTAGGGAAGATAACAATAAGGTTAAGGATAATAAGAAGCATTTTGAGCCGCATCAAGCATCGTGGAACGATGTTAATTTCAAATACAGTTTAGTAGAATATGTCAAAAAGATATAACAAATGCAAGTTTCAAATTGAAAACTTCGGAAAGTTATCACCCACAACCCATCTACTCTTTTTTAAGTGGAACTGTTTGCGAGTGCCAGACGCTGCTTTCTGCACGGACAGTATAAAAGTATTTCTTTCTTTCAGGCGAAGTGGGCAAAGAAATGTACATCGTAAACCGCGGGCGACTCCAAGTGGTAACGGACAACGGGCGCACGGTTCTGGCAACCCTGCGAGCGGGAAGCTACTTTGGCGAGATCAGCGTCCTCAATATGGGCACGGCGGGGAACCGGCGTACCGCCTCGGTCCGCTCCGTCGGCTACTCGGATCTTTTCTGCCTCTACAAGCAGGACATGTGGGATGTCCTCAAGGACTATCCGGCTGCGAGGGTCCGACTGGAGGCCATCGCGGTCAAGAGGCTCGAGAAGTATAAGAAGGAAGAGGACGGGAAGAAAGGTGAGATTCGAAAAGATTAGTTCTTTTCTTCTGAAGTACAAATGTGGCAAGATTAGTACGGCAAAAGTTTAGTCTGAAGTAGAAGTATGGGCAAAGTGAAATAGGTTAACACGTTGACTGAAGCTACAAGATAACTCGTAGTAGCTGATTAAAGTCCACTTTGAGTCAGTTGGTAGCTCCCGGATTTGCTGCTTTCATACCGATTCGAATGCATATGTGAGACATGGGTATAAGCAGAGCTATATTTGGCTTCGGGGATGGTACCAATAAGTCCAAACTAGCTCATAAACAAGTTCTTTTCTAGCCAAGCTATGCCACGAGTTTTGTCGTACCGTGGCAGTCAACGTGTTAAGATAACTTACCTTTTTCAAAATGCACAAATTGGAAATTGGTTTTGAAAATTAAGAAAGAACGATGTATTAACTTATATTAAAAACTGAGTATCTTTCTATATTTCTTGAATTCAATCTATGTCATGCTTTTTTTCTCCTGAACGCTAATGAACTGAAAGTAGAACCAGGTACCGATAGATTGGTAATTTTTCAGGCTTCATTAGTTTTAATTTATATAATTATTCGATTTTAATTAACGAAGATATTAATTATTAACTACAGTGAACTCTCACTTATGCGCCGGCCCAAGGGACCAACAGAAAAAAGCGCATAAGTGAGAGAGACGTATAAGTGAACAAGCCTATTTAAAGGACTAAAACGCAACATAGGTTCTAATGAGAGAATGAATAAGAATGTATCTATAGACAAGGAACATATTACTACGGTTGGCAATTACTGTAACGTAACTTCAATGATAATGAGAAAACAAAAATTGTAGCATACCTAGTTACAAAATGTTCCCTTTAAAATGATCCATAATAGACAATTGTCAATCTATGAATTCTAGTTCATGCGGTAAAAATCCCTTCCGTGAACAATAAAGGCGTAAGATTAAAGAGGAAGGGGATGAAAAATGCTTATTTTTTAAAGAAAATAAAGTATATTTTTGACATTTTACGGAAAATTCGGCACATAAGTAAAATATTTATCTTCCGAGCGACGCATAAACGAATGATGCTGTCATTATGTTGCTATGGCTTGTGCTGGGACCGTTTAAAATCGTCGTATAAGTGAAAAAGGCGCATAAATGAGGCGGCGTATAAGTGAGAATTCACTGTAATCAAACTTAGAGCGATTTGACCTAAATGATTAAATATGAAATCCAATGTTACAAAACGTGGTTGATATGAAACAGTAATAAAAATGATAATGATAATTGAAATGGCTTAATTGAGTGAAGGCTTAACTATATCAAACATGAAACTCATTAGCGGGCCACGTACGTAGTATTTTTATCTTTAGCTACTTGTAATTTTTTGAAATATAAATTAGTTGAAAAGCCATCTACTTATAATAAAAGCTGAGTATCTATCTATGTCTGCGTCTTTCACTTGAGAGAGCTGAACTTGCTGAAACTTTCCTCACCACTTTGAAGGTGCGAAGCATCTCAATAATTCGAATGATTTTTCGATGTCGGAAAGAAATAAAGGCGTGAAGGCGCTTTTTAGTGGGCCGCCTTGACGACGAGTAATTTCTTGAAACTTTCTTTACTACTTTAAAGGCGCGAAGCGCCCGTGCAACGCCGGGTCACGCAGCTAGCTGCTTGGGGCATTAGTGGGCCACGTGCTTAGTATGTCTTGAAATCTTATGAACATTAAATTGTATCAAATATATAACATCAGAATGAGGTCAAAGTTAGGGGGGGGGGACGTTATGCATCAACATGCCGCAGGAAGCTAATCTAGTTGCCGTGGCACCTAGTTATAAAACAAAACTTGAATTGAAATATTATTTTTCACTTTTGAAACTAAATTGGTAGCTTAAAAAATGCCAAATTTAACCTTTTTTTTATGAGGTGAAGTGAAAATAAAATATATTTGTAATGAAATATTATTCGGTTGATGATTCAAAATATTTTCTTGAAATGAACAAAAGACTAAACTATTGAAGTAAAATAACTTTATTACTAAATGAATTCTTTAGTGACTTGATAGTTATATGAAAAAGTAAACGCAATAAACTATTTATCTTTAATATAATGCATTTATGAACTGTATTAAACATTTAAAATCAAAACATTCTTAAGATTTAACTTAATAAGTACTGCACTAGACATCAGTAGATCTCAATTAATAGTCAAATTTTAATTATGAAAACTCTTAATATTTACAATAATAAAAATTATGACAGATGAATCACAAAATACTTGATGTTAAACAATTATTGATTGTATTTTGATCTGAAATCTTGACGACATCCGTGCTCAAGTTTCATCTTTAAGTCTCTGGGCTTTAATGTAAGCTATTTTTCATTTAATGACAAAATAGTATGACGTCCAAACGATACTTCCGTGGCTACTGATATGCTACTGTTGTATATTGAAGCTGCTCTGGCAAGCGTGTCGAAGAAATTGCAGTTTCAACGACAAGTTGTAGACTACGTTATGCTATAAATATTTTGGATAAATTTGATATGCTATTTTTTTTTAAATATTTACTAGTATTTTAAGGGATTTACCATCAATTGGTATAAAAATGGTGCAATATTCCCAATATATTATATTTTAGTTCAGAAGTAGAAATAATAGTCACAGAAATAGTTGGAAATGAATTATTAACCTGTATCGAAGTTACGCAGGGTTACTTTGAACCATGTGTAAAGTGGGATGTAAAACTATTATTATTCGAAGTTCATAAGGTAATTGTTTAGTAGTTGTCCCATTTTTAGCCAGGACTAAATTCTTACAATGTTTAAAAAAAAAAAAACTTTAATTTTATTTCATAAAATAAAGGTATTTTTAGAATTTATTGCACTGCACTAAATACTACAACTTGGGATGACATATTTCAAGAACTTAAGTATTCAAGATTAACCTCTAAAGAGCAACTGATTCGATCATACCGTTAGCTTTGTTTATTGTTTGCAACTTGTTTTGCAACACAAACGAAGAAAAAAGTATTATTACCTTCCCAGCTGAATTCAGCACGGAGTCGTGTAGTTTTCTTTGAAACTGGTAACACTTAAAAACAATGTGAAGCCTTAAAAAACTTAATCCACATGGTTCATAGTTACAAGGAAACTATTCAATTGTGTGTAAAAAAAAAAGTAAAACTAAATTGCAATCAAAAGATTAGAGTAAAACATGTTTTGGCGCATAAATTATTTGCCCTCATGTCCCCGTCATAAAAACATGAGGTTTTAATGTGTACCAAAATTCAAAAAAAAAAAATGTCTATTATTGTTCGTCTCGATGAGATATGGAAGACATTTTTTATGCGTCTTGCCCCACGTTGACGGTGAAATCGGGCGATACCTTTAATTTCACACCAAACCTTTATCTTTCACGTTTTGTCTTATATTTCGGTGCACTTTTTAAGACCTTATATCTGGATAACAGGGGACGATAACAAATAAAGATTGTTATCAAAAGTGTATCCATGTGCTATTCCGATTGAGACCTATTTAAATTGTTTTCACTACTTTACTCTCCGAGCATATAAGCTGCATTTTCCATTGCTTATACTTAATGTCTGTTTTTCTCGCCAGCAGTGTCTTCATTCAGCACCGTGCCCATCGACCCCACGTCCCTGGGGCGCAGCCGCAGCACACCGGGCCTCGTGGAATCGAGGGGCAAGGTGCCCCTCGAGGATATGGCCATCCTGGACGACAGCGACCCGAAGCACCTCTGCAGCGACAGCTCAGCCCCGCTCTACGCGGCCGCCCCCAACTACCTCTCCGCTCCGGGAGCCTTCTCCTACTGCTACGGCCCGGACTCGCGGCCGCCCTCACGCACCAACCTGGCCCCCGCCTCGCCCTACCACAGTTCGAACCTGGAGCCGGCCACATACCCACCGCCCGCGGCCTTCGGGCCGCAGGTCTACCCGGGCCGCGAAGTGCTGCTGGCGGAGGTGAAGCGCCTGCGGGAGCGGCTGGTCGGGCTGGAGGCCGACAACGCCACCATGAGCCTCAAGCTGAGCCAGCAGCACTGGGACGTGGAAAACCGCCTGGCTGAGATTGAGCTTCAGCTGTGCACAGCCACGGCCACCACCTCGCCCAGCATCCCCAGCCCAGACGACAATAACCAGGAATCCATAATCTGAAACAAACACACACGTACGTAGAAAGATGCGAAGACGGATACTCAGTGCTTTTCTCTTGCGGGTCGAAGTTCTTTCCATGTCGATTTCGACCAGTCAGGAAGCGAAAATTGCAGCCGATTTTTCTATCAGATGTGAAACTAAGCACCAGACGTGTGAGAATTGGCTTAATTTTATAGTTCTAATAAGATGAGATCTGACCACAAGGGATTACAGCAGCTCACAGCAACCAATCCCCGCCCCCAGTACCCCCAGTACAGACAATAGCAACCAGGAATTCGCAATATGAAAATACACACACACACACCCAAAACGATGAGAAGACGGACGGATATTCACGGAAATTCATCTGCCGGTAAAAAAATGTTTCATACTGGCTTTGACTAATCACTTGGACCAAATCATATCTAAGTCCTTAATCGGATCTTAATTTGTTTACCTGGACGAATCGAAAACGAGAGCGTATTTAAATTTGAGACGCAGTCGAATCGAGTTGGTTGTCTGGCTTTGATAGATGAACTTCAGACAGTTAGTTTTTACACGTGGATAGCAGAGAGTTAAAACAGTAGAGACGTATAGTTACATAGAGTTTGGTTACCATTTTAGTACGTTATTGAGACGAAAACGTTACAGTTATCATTATTTCTTACTTAAACTTCGTATCTGATGCGCATTTTTTTTCCGAGTTTTTTTCGAGTTGATACTTTCAAGGAGTTTTTTTTTTTTTTAATTTATTATCAGAACCGCAATGCCTATTCATTTTACAAGAAGTAGGATAAATTAGATTGTTCCAACCATATTAGAAAAGAACATGAACTGCTTTTTATACAAGTATTACCTGAACATTAATAAATGTCAAAATGTACTTTCTGAGCCAGCGAAAAAAAAAAAAAAAAAAACGTGCACGCTCTTTCCCAAGTCTATGTTTTCCTTACTTCTATTCAAGAGAAATAAAATAGTACAAGTATCCGCCCACCAGAACTCATTTTATTAGAGCCTAACTGTACTAGATATGTGTAAGAAAATTCAAAATTGCATGTATGTGTTTTCAGAGAAAGAAATTCTGCTCATTGCGCTCTTCAGAAAAATGACTCGAGGTTATGTGCAATCAAATACCAATCTTATAGGTGATGATTTAGCAGCATATTAGATAGTTGAAATTTTTTAAGAATTCCTTTGAGGAAAAAAATCTTAACAAGACACATAAATAAATCATTACCTTAACACCTGGAAGCATCTCAAAAGCCATTGCTCATTTCGTAAGAATGTAATTTTTGAAAAAAAAAAAACTTAATGCATACTTTTCAAGATTTATCAGATGCGACATTCAGAGTTTTATAGCTATCTCTTAAGCAATATCTATAGCGTTAATATATTTAATAAGAAACCACATTAAACAACTTTTAATTTGTGTGTTAGTGAGTGAAATGCTTGATGTGGTAAATGATATTTTAATATGCGGACTGACTGCCGCAATAATTTCTAAAAAGAAGTTCACTCAGTAATATCATTTTATAAAAAGTAAATAATTCTTATAACGTAGTAAAGAAACTATTACTCAGACTACGTTTCAAGCCAAAGTTTTACTCAGACAATTTTTCTTTTTGTCTTGACAGTTACATCATGCTTAATTCACATTATTCGATTATTTTTCTACAATAAACAAAAACTAAGTCTTGTTTTCAAAGAAGCAGCAGCAAAAACGGTGTCAATAATCATTGTAACTGCTTTATCAACTAGTTCTGAATTAGTTTATTCTTAAGTTCGAATTAAGATAACAAAGAGACAAATTTCACTCAGTAAATCTTGCTCCGAAATATTCTCCAAGTAATACAACCTAAGAACTACTTACATTAAATATATTTTCTTACATATCTCTGTACTTAGATATCGAAATCCAGCATATGAAAGTTTAAGCCGACTAGAAAACGTACCTAACATCATCATCCATTTTCCGATTTTTCTGTTTCATTTATTTTCTTTAACCTTACTCCACATCTTCCAGTGACTGAACAGTTATGAACTAAACTCAAGCACCCGTTCATAGTTAATCAGTTTGGAAAAATAAACAATTGGCCTGGTTCAAGATCATTGATCGTTTTCTCCGATGCTTCAGTTCCGTATGATGGACCGGAAAAAGTCCAGTCCCGTTGCCTTGCTATAAACTGGTATGTGTCATTCCAGAGGTGTTTTATCGCACCAAAAGTGTCACGTGCTGTAACATAAAAGAAGGATGAAAAATATTTGCTATTCTCTTACGAACTGTGCAGAAATGTAAATTGGAAAAATAAAACTGTATTTTCACTTCTCACTTGCTTGTTCCTTTACACGTACAATGGCAAAATCCCGATTGAAGCTTTCGTGAAAGACTGAAACTAATCAACCCTAATCAATCAACATTAAATAGTTAAAAGTCTATGGTGAGCATTTTCCCCCTCTGATTAGGTTTTACTTTTACGGCTATGAAAAGTGCATTTGCTCTAAAATACATTAATATTCACTGCATACACCATTATTATGTTATGCAACAATGTTCAGTGCATTACGTTTAACCTAACATTGTACCAAAGTAATACTTGGCACTATAGTAACAGCAGTAGTAAGCTCTTCTAATAAATTTAGTTAGGTGGAGTTTTCTAAGATTGTTTGAAGCATGCACCACCAAGTAACCTAATATGCATTAATATTTACATCATTATTTATTCAATTAGTACACTTACTACAGTATTTTATGCAACAAAATATGTTAATAAAAAGTAAGTTAATGTAGTGGTACATATCCATAAATGAGCTTTTGTACTACCATGCGATATAATTTTACGTTTGAAAGCTCAGTGTGTGTATTATCAAATGCAATTATGCACACATTATTGCATTATTAATACTACAAGATATTGCAGGGAAGCAAAAAAAAAAAAAAAAGACAGAACATTGATCAAATTCGGGCTGATTTATATTCAACTTAATTAAAATTAAATGTAAATGAATGTATAATACAATAAACATCACCATTTGAACATTCTACAAGTTAACAAATGTCTCACAAATGTAGCCGACCGTAAAGTATAAAAGAAATTCATTTTTATTGAACAAGTATATTCTTATTGATTTGTTCATAAATACGAGTTTAAATAGAAAAACAAAATTACCCTCGCTTTTTTACTCTTAAGTCTAAACACGTCGTCTCTTTTGTTTATTTTCAGAAGACTTTTTTTTGAGTATTGCTGAAAATTTTACGACACATGTTGTTATGAGAAGATTCTCTATCTAAATTTAAGATCCTACTAGACAGTCAATAGCTTCACATTCTAAAAACCAAACCAATTTTGCTGTTCGCAGTGTGAACCCAAGCACTGTCTTGCTAAGCTTTAAATTTAGAAGTTCAACAGATAGTTATAGGTTATCACCCAACCTAGCGTAATGCGATACTGTTCAGTGAGTATTAATCACGTTGAGATACTTGCCCAGCTTTTGTACCTTCTAGGGTCACCTGGGGTAATTCCTGGTCAAAAAGCATTAACATCCAATTATCATAAAATCTATCTAAGTTAGAGTTATAAATTTTGGTATGGAGGAAGCACATTGGGATGTCCATCGAATAAAATATTCATGCTATCAACAATACATAATGAACTTGAGTAATTGTCATTAATTAGTGACCAGGAATTACCCCAGAGATGGGGTAATTCCTGGCCACTTACGGGGCAACTATTGGTCACTCAAATGATTGATGAAAATGCATACATTTTGTAAGCACATTATTAATACAAGTTATTAAACTAATTAGATAAAGAATTTATTTATATATATAGCTAATTAAACACTGTATTTAGTTTTTTTAAGGAAGAATGCAATTGTTTTCAACATAATAGCTTTACTTAATAAAACTTAGCCAAAATACTTTTTATACACTTTGTATGCAATAGCTACAGCTTTTATATCTGTTGTGAATGAATCTTCAACTACCAAATAAATAGGTCCATAAAAAATATGGTGCACATGCACCATACACACTGAGCACATGCTTCTGTCTGTTATGAACAGGTTAAGGTGAACAGTTAAGTGAATAGTACAATGCAGTTACAATTAAGCATTTTTCTTAGTATAATTAAGAATAATTATTAAAACTTATAAAATAATTGGATGAAATTTAACAAAGAAAAATTCAGTATATTGTATACTTATCATTAACAGATAAGAATGTTACATTGCGGTTACAGTTAACTTTGCAGTTAAGGCTCACAGAGTTACATATAGTTTAAATCAATAACATATGTCAATAATAGGTGAAATAATAATCCATAAATATTAAAAAAAGGACTGACCAGGAATTACCCCACTGACCAAGAATTACCCCAGTAGCCAGGGGCATTATTTGGAGCCTTCCTGCAAATTATTCAAAACAATAATGGTAAATCCAAAACTATTTTTCAGTAACTGACATGGTACCTAATTCAACCAAAAAAACGAAAAAGAAAAATATTCAGAAGTTTGAGTTTGATCACGATCTTTGTACGAATGTATCAAAACTAAGGCCAATCTTGTTTTACGAAATTTAACAAGCGATTTTAAAAAGATTTTTTTTTTCAAACGATATACACAGTCAACTCATAATTAAGTAATGAATTGCAATGAAGATAGTTCAGAGTACCTCTGTGATTTTTTTCATTTTGCTGAAGGATTATTAAGACATAAAAAGGACTGTGACCAGGAATTACCCCAGAAACTTGCTGACCAGGAATTGCCCCGGGTGACCCTATTTAAAAAAAAATATGGCGGCCACCTTATCTAGTAGTAAGAGATGTCTGACAGTGATGCGGTGGCTACGGATTCGAATCCCTTCTATGGAATACACTGTTAAAAATATTCCTGAAATTTTACGGTAAAAGTTACTGGCATCCATGTTGCCAGTAGCACCCTGTATTTGTTCACTCATTTGTAAACTGCACAAACATTTTTACCTCTTACGCTAACTAAAGAGTCATTTATTTGACCGTTGCTTTTTCATGAATTAAGAATAGCCTACCTCGTAGTATTAAAAATGTTTTGATATTTATTTTGCACATAGTACCTTAAACTATCATGCTTTTCTTTGTTGCTTTGTTACGCAGTGTTCTAACTTAATTTAAAAAAAAAAAAAAAAAAACTAAAACGAGTGAGTATAAATAATATTAGACTTTTGCTTAGAATTGCAAAATTACGATTAGTTTTCGAACCCAAAAGAAGAGGAAAAAAAAACACTCCTTAAAATGAAAAAAATAAATAAAATCGATAAAAAAATTTTTTTAGTTGATCTTTTAAATAGCTATCCAAATTCAGTTAATAGTATTTAATAGTTTCTTTTGCCGTACTTATAGATGCAGTTACTGTATTATAACGGCAGTAGGTGCAATCAGGATGTGTACCACAGTCGAATACATGACACTCTTCCTTTTATTTTAAGTACAAAATGTTTACGAAACCTGTATTTCGTTAAGGATTACATACAATTTACATAGTATAACGGAAATTAATAATAATGTGTCTTCTTGTCTTATAACACCTACAAACTAGTTTCTTAACAATATTTCTGGGTCTTTGTAAAATATGGGGGGGGGGGGGATAGTGCATCTTAACAAGAACTTTAAAGTTGTTGTTCACTTTGCTTTAGAAACAACATGCAAAACATATTTACACTTCTGAAAACTGTAATACACTGCGAAATGAGAAACATTTTGAAAGTATATTATTTCATGAAGAAAATCCGGTTTGAACGTAAAGTTTTCGTAAATACGTTAGTTAAAAGCTTAACTAACGTATTTACGAAAACTTTACGTTTAAAGCAAATTTAGAAAAAAGAAAAAAGTTGAAAAATAAATTGTAAAAGTAAATTACACTATGAAACGATTGGTATAAAAAACAATATTAAAATAGAAAACGATATTTTCAGATATAGTTTGTAGTACAGTGTATTACTGTCCAACCTCGAAAGCCACGCCTGGCAGTCGTGAACGCTTCCATTTGAAAAAGGGGTGATAGGTTAGGAGACGCACTTGCCGGTGCTTTCAGTTTTTACTTCCTGGTTGAATGTTTCTTTGCATTTCCTTTCTGTTTTAGGAAAATCGGAAGAGACCTCAGGCATGCGCAAAATGCAAGGAAGGGCGTGCGATAAAAGATTAGACAGTATCTGTTTAGACATTCAATACTTAAATCTATGAGTATTATTTATTCCATTTTGACAAATTTCGCGTACATAAGTGTTCCTCATAGTGATTGACTTTTTTTTAGAAGCAACGATTATACACAATTGCTATATGCTAAATTAAAAACTTTGAAATTTCTACATGTGATAAATTTAAAGTCGTCCCAAATACTATAAAGGAATTTAGGTGAGGTTTAACAAGATTTCTTTTATGACCCAGGTGTCTTTCGTTTTCGTTTGAAATACGCATGTAAATAAATAATTAAACCATCTTTCTTTACTTTGTATTCCAGAAACTGCAAATGTAGTAACTATATCTTAAGAAATTTTTGCTTGAAGGGAAAAATCTATGATGGGTCAGAGGAAAGAAATACACATTTCCTGCTTCAAAAATAGTTCATAAGAAATTACCCCATTTCGCAGTTCTTTTCTCACTTAACAAAAGCTCTTACTCATTTTTATATCACTGAAAAAAATACGAAAGATTAAGTATGAAGCATTTTTCTGAAATAAAAAATATGAGAGGCAGGTAATATACACTGAAGTGACAAAAGTCATGGGATAGCAATATGCAAATTTTCAGATGGCAGTAGCATCGCATAGAACAGGTATAAATGCTCATTGCTTTTACAGAGCTTTCATTTCTGTTCAAGTTATTCATGTGAAGAGGTTTTAACGTGATGATGACCGCACGACGTGAATTAACAGACTTTGAACGCGGAATGTTAGTTGGAGCTAGACGCATGGGTCATGCCATTTCGGAAATCGTTAGAGAATTCAACATTCCCAGATCCACTGTGTCAAGAGTGTGCCGAGAGTATGAAATTTCAGGCATAACATCCCACCATGGACAGCGCAGTGGTCGACCGCCTGCACTTAAAGATCGAGACCGGCGACGTCTGCAAAGAGTCGTAAATTCTAACAGACAAGCAACACTGCGTCAAATCACCGTAGAAATCAATGTGGGACGTACAATGGACGTGTCTGCTAGAACTGTGCGGAGAAATTTGGATTTCTTGGGCTATTCCAGCAGAAGACCGACTCGAGTGCCTTTACTGACAGAACGACATCGCTTGCAGCGACTCTCGTGGGCACGTGAGCATATCGGTTGGTCCCTAGATGAATGGAAAACCGTGGCCTGGTGCGATGAGTCACGATTTCAGCTGGTAAGAGCCGATGGTAGGGTTCGAGTGTGGCGCAGACCCCACGAAGCCATGGACCCAAACTGTCAGCAAGGCACTATTCAAGCTGGTGGTGGCTCCGTAATGGTGTGGGCTGTTTTTTCATGGCATGGACTTGGTCCTCTAGTGCGACTGGACCGAACATTGACTGGAAATGCTTATGTGCAGCTACTTGGAGATCACTTGCAGCCATTCATGGACTTCATGTACCCAAACAACGATGGGATTTTTATGGATGACAATGCGCCATGTCACCGGGCCACAACTGTTCGCAATTGGTTTGAAGAAAATTCTGGACAATTCCAACGAATGATTTGGCCACCTAGATCGCCCGACATGAATCCCATTGAGCATTTATGGGACACCATCGAGAGGTCTGTTCGTGCCCAAAATCCTGCCCCATCAACGCTTTCACAATTATGGACGTCTATCGAGACAGCATGGCTCAATATTCCTGCAGAAGACTTCCAACGACTTGTTGAGTCCATGCCACGTCGAGTTGTTGCACTTCGCCGGGCAAAAGGAGGGCCGACACGATATTAAGAGGTATCCCATGACTTTTGTCACTTCAGTGTATATTTTCGTTCGAGTTCTTATTTGTAAACGTTTAAGCAGAGCTATGTTTCATTCAGAAAGAGGTTGCATTATTCTTTCATGCAGCTTTTAACGTGTAAAATAATGACCCGTTAGACAAATATGTCAGCTGCAAATTTAAATACTTGAGACCTGTAAAATACACATTGATGATGTTGAAATGATGTACGTTTTTCATATAAAAAGGATTAATAAGAGCACAATTTTTCTATCGTAACTGGGGCTAAGATGTAGGACTCTACCCCTACCCCCTCTTGGTGTTTTCTAAATTTTGTCTTAATATTTAAAAAACACACACACACACACAAAAACAACTTGCAAACGTTTTAGGAGCACTTTTTGTGACATAACTCTGCCATTATACCTCACTAAAGTGCTGTCCAGATACGTCATGCGTTGTCTGCGAGGGGCTCGTAAAATTGAAACAGTTTATGACATAGGAGGGAAACAAGGAGCCTGGCACCACGCATTTTCTTCAAAATGTTTGTGAAAATTAATGGAGATATGTGACAAAGTGGAATGAGGGAAGATAAAGCATGGCGCGTTATGAACGGAGGGGAGAGGGGGGGGGGTGTTGAAAAAAATGTTACATCTGATACGTCGAACAGTCCCTAAAGCATCTTAGTGTGTCGACTTATATATATTGTGTTGGCACAAAAATAGAGCTAATGTCTGTTCTCGAACTCGGTGCCTGGCAGCCACGAACGGTTTCATTTGAAAAAAAAGGGGATAGGTTAAGGAAGCGCACTTCTTGATGCTTTCTGGTTTCTGTTCCCTTTCACTTCCTTGTGGATTGTTTCTTCGCATTTCCCTAATATTTTTCGGAAATCAGAAGAGACTTGGCGCGTGCGCAAAGCCGAGGAAGGGCGCATGATAAATTATTAGACAGCGAGACGCTGCTCTATTCAATATCTAACATAGTGTTGTCGTAACAACCACGGTAACGGTTAGCTTATTACGAAAAATTGCCATCACTAGTTAGCAGATAAACTGCGATTTTGTTATTTCTTTAAAAATAAAAAGAAAAAAAGTCCTGATGTTTCATCAGAATTCTGCCTCATAGTTTCAGTCAATACACGTCCCCTTTCTCTTGGAAAAATTTTCTGCTTTTCATCAGAAGAATTTGGTGGTTACCAAACAATTATGAATGGTTGCGGTTTCATTTGCGCGACTGATATAAGCTGTGATCACGACAAGAAAGTTGTCTCAGCGAATTGTTTCTGTTCCAATGATTAAAGCAAACTAAATTGCTAGGCCGGCTTCAGAAACAATGCCCAGTTATCCGAAACGCTTTGTTATTATTCATTGTGAACAACGTACTACAGTGTTAAATGTTACTTATTAATAAATTAAAGGGGTTTTTTTTTCTGTTCTTCTTATATTGCAAACCAAAAAAATCTTTAGAATATTTTTAGCTGTAATAAGTCGGAACTCATAATCCTCGTATAAATCATGTGATAACATAATAAAATGTTCTTGTTTAAAAATGTTCACTGTCAAGATTATTCAGTTGCTTTCAAGTTTTTATTGTGTTTTCTATGAAATTAAAATTTCTCCTACTCTAAAAAAATAATTAATCCCCTCCCCTCCTTCTAGTAGTCCCCGTTAATTCATTTTTCAACAGCTCAGTTGGAGCAACAAAATCAATTAGCTTTTCTTTATTTTTTAGAAATCGAAATATATACGTAGTATTTATTATTTGACTTAAAACCTCGCACCAGAAAAAGTTTTTAAAAACGAAAGAGATTCTTCGCTCATGCTTTTTTCCTTTCTTCCTATTTTCTTATTTGTAGGCTTATCATTTCATCTTACAAAAACTACAAACTCCGCTGCGTAACAAAAGTCTGTACGTGCGACACTTGCGGATAAGTTTCTTTTTATCTTCAGAAACAGCCACCGAATGTCTCGCGCATGCATCCAGGCGAGATTATTCTTTTGACTATCACTGAAAAGAGTTTTGCGCGTTTCTTCAATTCAGATGTCACTACGACATGCGCATCACGTCCGAGAACTCTCTAATTGTCACTTTCTTCGTCAGTTTTATTTCCACACAAAATGATTCAACAGGCAATTTTATCAACTTCACTACCAAAAGTTAAGCACTCCAAAAAGCTATTGATTTTGGGAGGACTATTTGAATTAAAGATTGCTGCAGATTATTTATTTTTCTGCAGAGTCCGTGTCGGATTTACCTTGTCACAATTGCACGAAGACTCCATGACATAAATATTTTGAGAGGAATCCAAAAAAAAAAAAAACTGCACATAGAAAAATGCTTAACTTAACAAAAAGGAGCCTTCAAATTTGAATTTTCATTATTGTACTTAAAGTGCAGTAAAGCGCATCTCACACGTAGCAAAATCCCTTCAAGTTTGCTACAGCTCTATGCGCTACAATCGAAAGAAGTCCATCTGGGTTGCCAGACTCTCAAAGAGAGAGTTGAATCTGCTAGAAACACAATGCTAACGAGAAAGTTTCTACGAAATGAAGATTTATAAGTTTTTAAAATAAAAATGTGTTATTAATTAATCACCTGAAATTATTCTCATGTTTCCATCCATGCTATATGATGTCTCCACGTGCATGTCGATATCGCTAAGTTGAAGTCTATGCAGCTTTTTTGCGAGGAAGGATAAAAATTGAAGCGAATACGTTGGATTCTGAAAAGCAATGCACGCGGGGATTTCTGGTCGAAACTGCGCAATCGCGGTTGAAGCGCATCAAAGTTGTAGCAAGGTTGCAGGGATTTCGCTAAGTGTGATATGCCCAAAAGGGATTTATATACTGATTCGTACTTAAATTTGAATAGTGAGTATGCACAGCATGTCCTTGATTTGATTTGCAAAATAAAAGCTTGAAAAAAAAATAAATATTTGACGATAGACAGCAATTGTCAATAACTATTTCTATGGGTGGTTTCAGACCTTTTTACGCATTTTAATAACAGCAGCAGCTCCACCCATTTCACTACTTACAAAGTCTTATAATTTCCTGTCCTTCCTTATGATGTACCGGGTGAAATTTCAAACAAGATGGTATAGGGTTTTATCTCCTACTTAGCAGTAATTACAACAAAATGTCAGCCAGATTGTAGCAAAGCAGCATCCCCATTATAGTGCATAAGTTGGCTACGCTTAAAAACCCACGTCATGTTTCTTCCTTTTCCTCGATGCATTCTTTTTTAAACTTTTAGAATGATAATTTTCCCGTGGACGTGGAAATTACTTCGTCAAGTACTAGGATGCCATTATGTCTTCAAAAATCTATACAGAAACACTCTTTTTTAAAAATAAAATATATTTAGAAGATGGTTTTAATACTAGTTTCCAGTTTAGATCGTAGCTTTTCACTTCCGATTTCAGACATTTTTTTTTTCATTTCTACCTGTACACCCGTAATTTAAAATGATGTGGAGAGATTGAAACCGAAGTCTATTCAATTAGAAAAGATTAGAAGAGACTGTGAAGAAGAGCAGATAGATTGCCAGAGACATTTATTTTTTAACTCTGAGAAGCAACTTATTTAAGAAAAAAATACCAGATGGCTAGGTATTTTGAAAATTTTTTTTTCATGTCACAAGCATCTTTAAAAAAACAAATTATTTTAAAATATTTTAAATGCAGTGACTATTTTAATTTTTCTGAGAGATATATCAGCAGTGCTCCAAATCTTTCGAAAATGTAACGGCAAATAACTTATAAATAAGCTTTTTCTAACAGAAGACTTTTTTCGCCATCTGCCCGAAACGTTTTATTAACTCCCTGATCAAATATATCATCTGATGAAGAGGGTAAACATAATATAAGGGTGACCGATCTCTGTGGCTTATCGCTAATGTTAATATTCTGAAACCACGCGCCTGTATCTCCGTCAGAGATCTTTTCGATTCTTTCTTTTTAAAAGGCTTGAAATAAATGAAGAAACGAAACAAAACCAGTGTCTAGTTTTTTAAAACTACTTTCTTGAAATGTTATTGGCTTGGGGTCACTACAAACCAACGTGGTATCATAAACAACTAGTCAGATGTTGGAAACAAAATACAACTTTTAATTTGAAATAACTGAGCATTTATCTGTGTCATGTTTGTGTCAGCAAGTAATCATATTAATGCTTAGCCAAAAAAGGGGTATTTTTGCTATAAGCCACCTCTAATAGCAAAAAAAAAAAGTGTGTATAGGCACTTTGAGTTTTTGAAAAATAATTTAGAAAATCTCCAAATTGTGCATGAGATTTGAAGTTTGGAAAAAAAATGTGTTTCAAAAAAATAGACAGTTTACAAAATTTTTAATACAAATATTAATGTTTAAAATTATTAGAATGCCATTCAAAAGCTTTTATTCTTTCTCACCTTTGTTTAAAATTATTTATATTCCATTAAAGTTTTTAATTCGCTCACACATATATTTTGTGTATTTTTAGTCTCCCTTATGTCCAGGTCCGTCATTTAGGGGGGGGCAGTGGGGTCAATTGCCCCCCCCCTGACTTTGGGAAATCAATGTATTGGCATATAAGTGGGCTTGGTTTTTGCCACTTTTTGGTAAATTTTACATTATGTATGCACCCTTTGCCCCCCCCCCCCTGGAAAATTTCGAAATGACGTCTCTGCTTATGTCGTAGAGGCCCAATTGCAATTGCGGCATTTGCTACCTGGTAAATCTGCAACTGCCTGTACTTCAAATTTTAGCTTCTGCAATTCAGATGGGCTTTCGGGGATAAGTGTTTTTTTTTTTTTTTTTTATGTGCTTAACTTTTAACAATTTGTATCTTTCGGACTGTAATTTTAGAGCTGATACAATCATACGGGAAAGGAAGAGACCAGAACTATCTTGTTACGGCCAAGTATCAAAAGACAAATAATATCCGTGTCCAGTTAAGGCAAGACCAGTTTTAAATGAGCAAAAATTATCCGACTTTTTTTCATACATAAACTTGTGGATTTCCACAACATGAAATCCAGGTATCGTAAATAGCGAACACCTATTTGACACGACAAAGAACACACTTCACGCATGGCGATTTTCTTTCTAAACAGAAAAATGCATTATTTATCCGCCAGATGTCGATTTTTTCTTGTCATCAACTTCTTTTGAGCTGCTCTTCCGGGCGCTCTTTTTGTGCTCCGGTAACACGATGCCCTTGGCCACTTAATTTGTCAAGGTATTTGACAAATGGTTCATCGCTAGGGATTCTAAGTCCATCGATAACTCTTTTCTTGCGCTTTTTTTAAGTTTCCGTCGTGTAAGGAAATAATCATTTTTCAAGTCACATATTTTTTCGTTGGTTTGATTTTTAGACGAGGATGACCTTTCTTGCAGAAGGTACAGACAGTAATCGCCTAGGAATAGAAAGGTGTTTTCGTACCCATTCTGCTCTTGTTTGATTTTTCATAGAACATTTCCTTATTAATCTTTCAAAGCGATTTTCTGCAACAGAGCAAAATATAAAAATGGATGCCTGTATATATATTTGTTTGTATGTTTGTTTCTTATATAAATCCAGTTTTTGTCGGATTTTTACCAATTTTTGCACAGAGGTTGATGCACTAGAATTCACACAGGCGGGGTTTTAAAACTAAAAAAAAATCCAAAAAGCTAAAATTCAAACTTTTTGTCTCAAAATGGCCATTTTCTTTCAATTTTGAATAGATAGAGTAATAGAGATAAGCCTTTAAGCGTACAAATAGATAACATTTAAGAGCAAGAATCTGAGAGATTGTCACGCCTGTGATTCATAACGTCTCAGATTTTTTTTCAAAAAATTGCCAAATGTTTATTATCTTATTGAAAGACCAAATCCAGAATGTTTTGCTCGAAAGTTGAGTTGTTTAGTTTTTATGGACCCCTAAAGGTGATGGTGCGGCATTAAAAATTAAGCGGATTTTTAAGACATGGAAGTTGCCGTGAGCCAAAACTCTTACCAGGAACTGTTTAACTCCAATTTTTTTTTTGTATATGGAATATAGAAGGTTGAAACTTTACAAAATGAATGTTAAATTTGCGGTAAGTTGTTGCCGTAAGGTCAGTGAAGGCCCTCAAAACAAGGCATTTTTGACGTTTTTTAGCGTTTTTTGACGGTTTTTTTTTTTTTTTTTTTTTTTTTTTTTTTTAGGTCCAAAAACAGCTTGTACCCTTTAGTTGGCTCACCAAAAGTAGTGTTGTTTGAAAGATCAGTGTAAGCACTTTAAAATAATGTATAAAAAACCGAGGAAAGTTGAACGTGCTCTTAGTTGCGTCAGGCCGAAATATGAAAAATGTCATATTTTACCGATATTCAAACGGTCATAACTCCCTCTGCCAACAACGTATGAAACATTTTTTTTGCCAATGTCATACTCTAATCTTTGTCTTAACAGAACAGTTGAGTCCTTTGAGGTGAAATGTAAAATTAAAAAAAAAAAATGTATTTTTTCCTGTGCATTTTTTGTAAAAAAAAAAATTCACATTTCGCCTCTAGGGACTCAACTGTTCTGTTAAGACAAAGAATAGAGTATGACATTGGCAAAAAAAAAAAAATATTTCAATATGTTGTTGGCAGAGGAAAATTGAATTAAGAAGCATCCGGGCAGCGCCGGGTAATAAGCAAATAAATGTATACAATTTGAAGTAGTGTTTCAAAAACAAAACTTTCTCATGTGTGGGAAGATATACATTTTTTATCTCACCTTTCTTATAAGATCAATTCTGACGCGTATTTTTCAATAAGGTCATCAGTAAAAAGGAAGTAAGATATTGAAAAAAATAATCTCAGAAAGTAAAGATGAAAAACATCATAAATAAATGTTTCGTGTACGAATATTTCGAGGGATAAAATATTATAAAATTAAAATTTTTCTAAAGACTTGCATTTATGGGAAAAAAAGCATTGAAAATATGAATTGATAAACACCTTTATGCTAAAAGTAAATTAGGAATACTCAACGTTATAACGCACAAAATTTGCAAGAACCTGCAGACAGGTGTACAAGGAACCCTTTTTTTCAATTCAATGAAGTATGAGCTTTAGGATGAAAAATCATCCGAGAAAAGCGAAGGACGATTTTTCTCGGATGATTTTTCCTCTTGAAGCTCACACTATACGTTTGAATCTTAGGTTAAAAGTTATTGTATTTTTTTTAATTGATTCATTGAAAATTTTTATTTACCCAAGAAGAGCTTGTTTTCAATTTTTAGTAAGGGTAAAGCGGTGCGGATATAGCTAGAAATAATTTGAGCATTCTGAAGTTGACATTCGGAACTACGATGTTTAGAAAAATTGCTAGTATCTTCACTATTAATAGTGTTCTTTATAATCCTGAAACTTTCATTTATATATAAAAAAGCGCATTTGTTATAGTAATTGGTTGAAACATTTTGCCACTGCGTTTTGGTGGAAACAGTATGAACAAAACCAGAAAGTTTTCTCTCTGTACACATGCCTTTATACGTTTATTGATCTGTTTACCCGTAAGTTATTAAATTTATACGGTACGTCTAGTCCATTTTTCAGTAACAATTTCATCGAATAAAAGGATAATGTTTCTTGGGTCCTGACAAACCCAAGACCGTAAATCTTTTTTTGATGTATAATACAAGCTTCAAACTGAATTTTATGACTTTTAGCAGGAACTAGTTTTTTATGACACTCAATCGATATCTAGGAATAAGTTAAAGTTCTTTACTCTTATGGCTTTTTCAATTTTGAACTTGTCGTCTTCCTTTTCAAGTACAAATGATGGCTCTGTTAGTAGGTAGGTCCATTCAGTTTATTTTAGATAACACTTAATAACAGTAATTTTTACCTGAAATTAAATTTAGAAACGGTATATCTATTACAATACACTACAAATGTGAAAGAGGGACTTTCATCGTTTGAGGCCTGAAAAGAAAATATATTGCAATTTGTCATTGCTCAAAAAAAAAAAAAAAAAAAAAAGTGACAAAAGATTATGTGGTAAGCTTCCAAAAATTTGAAACTGAATCGAACCAAAAATTCATTTATGTAAATTAAAAACCATGCAGTAATCTGAAAGTCTTTCCGATTACTAATATCTATTCTTATACAAGGTTTAAGAGCTTGTCTGAAATTCATGAAGTACGAAACAGAGAAGCAAAAATAACAACATAGACTTGCACCTATTTTTATACTGTGACGAAAACGTTCAAAACGGACGTCAAACGAGTATTTTCAGTTTTATGTATATTTAGGAACAGTGCAAAACCATTCACTGTTACGAAATACATGTTTTTAGAAACAAAAATGCATGAATAAACTCTCTTCCTGTGAATAAAATTCAAATTCAATTATACGCCGCAAGTGCTTCTTAATGAATTTAAAACAGAACTCTTCATATAGGATATCCGTGTATTACGAATTAAAAAAAAGTGTTGGAACATGTCTTCTTAAAGAAATAAATATTTTACCACTTCCATGAAATTGTCTTTTAAGAAAGAACGTTTCCAATCTCCTTTTACTTTATTCAACGAAGTGGTTTCTCAATGTTGTTGCAAAGTTCGATTGACTCAATAAAGCCAAAGAAATTGACTTTATTGAGTTGCCATTTTTTTGCCGACTGCATTCCCATTGCGGTCCAATAATAAATTGGAACGAGTGACATTCCTAAATTTAATACTAAATCGGTTTCGTCGATATTTTTCCTTTTTTGTACAAGGTTATTTCTATGTAAATGAGAATTTTGAATTGTAATTTTGTCAAATAAAGTTACCAGTCACATTTCACAAGCTATTTAATTAATTTTTTCATTTGAGAATAATACTTTGGCACCCTTGTATTATAAAATACTGAAGTGCTATTTTTATTGAGTTTTTAAACTTTCATTTGCCTTTTAAATTAAAGTGCACGAGAAAAAAAAAGTTTAGAGCACAGCGGCTCCAGATCCAATCTGAAAAAGAAACCACGACAACTACAGATGAAAATGAGATTAAATAGAAATTGTTCAAAATCGTACTTCAATGCAGTAATTGGAATCGATTTAAGTACTTAGCAGCAGTTCATACTTAGTATCCCATCGCATGCAATATAAGAAAAGGTAAGTAAAGTGATGCCTTATGATAAAACACTTGTTAAATCCAAACGATACATGCGAATCATTAGACAGTAGTTATTCAGCTCAACAAAAATCTAATAAAGGAGGTGTTATTCATGCATAGCAATAACTTAACTTGTTTATAAAAGTTAAATCGGTTGTCTTAGGAAAGCGTTGGTACAAATGGAATGCAAATGAGTCACTGTAATAAGGATTAATTGTAGTTTCTCTCATTTCCTTCTCTTCTGCTGCATAAATCAAACGGTTTCTAAGAAGTGAAGTGCTTGGGAGATGAAGGGGTTATGTGAAAAAACAGAAATTGCAAGTAATTAAAGTTCAAATTGCAGTGTTATTGTTGCAGTTGCTGCAGCTTTTTGTTTTCTGGTTTTGTTGTTAAGAGTGCGTATGAAATGGGTCTAGTGACATCTACTTTTTGATGTACCAAGTTTTATTTGCTTATCTGTATCCATTGCTTACCATTGTCCCGAGTGCTAAATTTTTAAAATGTAACATAGCCCTTTCATCCTCTACACAAGCCCTTCAATTATTTCAACCAATGTATCCAAATCATCTGAAACCCTATAAGAAGTTATGCCCATATTTTTAATCCTTTACGTGAAAATTAATGGGGTTTTAAATGTATCGTGTGTATCTGTGTATGTGTATGGATATTGTTGCTTCTATTCTAAAAGGATAAAGCGATTTTGAGAATTCTTAGTTTTTTATTATTTTTTTTTCGTACTTGATCTAGCGTTCTTCTCAGGGTCTCGTCATTGGAGGATCTTATTCACGAGAGATACTTATTAAACACTAATTTACAATTTTTGTGCCAACCTGTAAAACGAATTTTGCCGCACCTGATGCAATTAATTGCTTTGGCATTTCCAAGCAAAATACAATAGCTGTCATATACCCCTGTTTTAGTAAATTTTAAGCACAGTTCTAACCCTTTATTCGTAGAAATAGTTCCTTCTAAGCAAAACACTATTACAAGAAAAGTTAAACACGTGCTTCTAAATATTGCGTATAGACACCTTTACAATTTGAGAAGTTTTTTAATATAACCAAGCTGTGCATGGATTGATATGAAATGCATACCACCAGTGTTATTCACTGGATAATTTACAACCAAAGTTTAATATTTTATGTTTTTTTTTTTTTTTTTTTTCAAAAATGAGTACAAACTGAAAGACACAAAATCTATGTCCGGTGATATCTTTTTATAGTAACAAATAAATAAAAAAATCATAACAAGTCCACTTTTAATATTCTGCTTTTGATGAATTTTCAATAATTTATGAGCAAATATAGTTTTATCTAGCAGCAAATATGATACCGTCAATGTTTGCCTCTTTTTGCGGAAATAAAACGTTTTTATCGTTGAATAGAAGAAAAACACCGCATTTTGTCCCAGAAAAATGGAATATTTTCCTTCCCTTTATTCCCTTTTGCTAAGGCACAAACTCATTAAAACCAATTTATTATTTCGTGCACGTTTTCTTGAAAACCCTTTTTTTGCTTACGTTTCCTTTGGGATATCAATAATAGAATCTTTCTCCCTCCTTTTCTTAAGCTTAGGTCATTGATCCGTCAAAACACTTTGGAATACCATAGTTAGTTCTGTGTTAAAGCTTTTTAATCATTAGCACTTTAATAGATTATTCATGAGTAGATTGTTCTTGTAGGAATTTATTGTTGACTTAATTTAACATTTTTAAAACTTATTTTAAGTTTCTTTATACATCAGGAAAAAGAATGCATATTTGAGCTTAAATTTTCGTTTCTTCTTTTTGATATATTCACGTAAAATACTTGAACATTTATCTATAATATTCATTTTGATATCATTTATTTATAAAAAAAATTTCTGATACGTGAAAACTGCTGATAAAAAAAGTGAAAAGCATTTTATTTTCAATGCAAACAAGAAGATTTTCAGAGAAGAAAAGTTAATTTTAAATTTTAAATACATGTTTGGCATATGAACAGCTTATATATGTAACTTTTTCTACTGCATTATTTCATGCTTAAAAAATCGAGAAAACTGTAAATCTATCGTCCCTGTTATAATATCAACATCGTGTTAAGTTTTAAGAACAGTGAGCGAGTGCTGTGAGAATCCAGCATATTAAATTATTTTTTATTATTCAAAAACACATTGACCCCATTGTTTTAGATTAAATTGAGCTGAAGTAAATGGGCACTAAAGTTATGTATTACGTGGGTGTTGAAATAAAAATTGAGATGTTCTGTTACAAAAAATAAGGTTTTTTCGTGCAACGAATTCTAAAAACTGCAATCGTATAGAAATTATTCTAAAAATAGAACTGATGGTTATGTTTTTTGAAATAATAGTGCCCACTAATGACACAGAGCCAAAAATGGCGTTTCTAGGATTCATATTTTAATGGATATTTCTACAAGTACGACTGAAATGTAACGCGAAACTTACCGTGTGTATTTTTCTGGAATAGGTTTTTGGGAAACTAATGGATGTATATATCACTGGTTTCTTTATTTTTAGCTATGATTTTTTTCTATTGTTTTTAAAATAGATATTGAGCAGTTTCGCTGTCACTGTACGTAGCAGAAAATACGTAGATCGCATAAATAGTAGTTCAGAGATAAGAGCTGATTTTATTTTTGTAGAGTGCAAGTTCCTTAAAAAATCTTTTCCGATAAATTTTGGATAAAGCAGAAGTATAAAATAGATTCAAAATTGCTAAAATGTATTGTGAAATGTTAATTGAAGCTTCTTTCACCAAAAAAAGCTAAATGCATCAATTGATTATTATAAAGAGTGTATAAGTAGAAAAAAATAAGAAGTTTCCATTTTCCATTATGTTTGGTACAGCGGGAATTTAAAAAAAAAAGGCATCGTTTGGTAGTACAATTCGTACCAATTTGTTAAATTTCATTTCTGCCTAAAATCCATGAAATTGTTGTAAGTACAGCAAAAACTGTTTCTCTGTGCTTTAATGATTAAACTCGCCGAATTTCTACAAATAAGATGTAGCAACAGCTAAAATTTGTTTTCTTCTTTCACGTTTTAACTCAGTTTATGTAGTATGTTTTTTAATCTTATTTTTTCTCGACTTTGCGGTTGTTCTATGTCGGAACTTCTCTAGTATTAACCCTTTAAGATCTCACAGTAATAAAAGCTTCATCGAGACTATACCAATTCATTATCGATAACTTGCAAGGGAAAAAAAACATCCCTTGGTTGCAAACTAACTTATTCTTTGCTAAATGTAGAGCTTAAAAAAAAAAAAAAAATGCTTAGAACAGATTATTGGCGGATTTTTCTTTCCCGTTTTTCTTCTTCTTCTTTTTTCTTTTTTTTTTTGCCATTTGTGACTGCTTTCGGCTTTCAGTGGTGTCAAGCAGATTTAATAAAAGAACCCCAGTCTAGCTTTGTTTCGAGCAATTAATGTCATTTGCATGTTTCTATTCAGTAGAATCTATTAAAGTGTTAGAGCTGTCATTCTCCAAATTAGATCGATTGTTCCGTTTGAAATAAATTGTTCGCAGTAAGTGTGCAGTAATTAAATGTACTTGGGGAAAGATCCCATTCCTCCAAAAGAATTGTGAGAGAAGAGCCAGACACTTATTTTTTGGAAACAAAAAAGTAACGCTGTTATATAAATTTGATAACGTGTGGTTGAATGAAACTTACTTCAGATCACTTAATAAGATCCTGAAGTAATTATTATTATTAGTATTTATTATTTTATTTTATGAAGAGTTGCCAGTTAATGTGCTTATCTATTGTTACTGATTATATAATTATCTACTATTACTGATTTCAGACATACAATTTTGACAGAAAAAGATAGGATTTTTTTTTTTCTTGTCTTACGCAACTGGCTCCCATAAGAGCTACTTTTTAATTTTTTAGAAGCTTTTATGTGTAAGTTGCTCTTATAGTACTCAATGTTTCTAAAACACGTTATCTATTGTAATTTCATCAGTTAGTCTTATTTCTCTGATAGTAGTTTAGAATAAGAGGTCCACAGTTTACGCATCTCGTCCTTTTTCTTCAAAGAATAGTCTGTATTTTATTAGTGACAAATATTTGCTGCTTTTGGGTTATAAAAAGCAAAAAAAAAAAAAAAATGAGAAACATTAAGAACCTTCTTAGTTATTTGGAAACTTACTAAGTAACCTGTATTTTAAATAATTGAAGATAAAAAAAATGGTTTCTGCTTATATGTACGCGTTAGTTGTTAGATTTCTAAACGACATAGCAGTTTTCCTGAATTTGTATTTTTTTATTGAAATGACATTATATGCACTTTCCTACATCCATAAAATACAGTAAATAATAATACTATTTTGAAGCTTGAAAAGTTAATGTTTCTGCTTTAGTCTAAAATCTAAAGTTGTTAAAAAAATAATGACAATATGAAAAAAATAGTAATTAAATAGTAAAATTGCTTAGAGTAGAATAAGAACTTTTTTAATGAATATATCCCCTACTAAACTAAAATAAATGCAAGAAATGCGAAAGAGCAGTCCAAAAACGAGCTACCAAGGTATAACAAAGGGCTTTAATTTACCATTCGTTTAATTCATACAAAGGAATAATTGCTTTTATATTTTTTAAATTTTTTATTGAATTGATACGAGGGCTATTCAGAAAGTAAGTTACGTTTTGGTCTAGCGCCTCAATTAGAGTAGCTATCGCGCAAATCTTGGTGTGTGGGTGTGCAGCAACTTAGTAGGCATCTAGACGTGCAAGTTAGAAGGTTGTAGTGTCTCTCGTTCGGTTGTTACAGGCTTTTGGAATGAGAGCCGCCATTGAAAATCCCGCCAGTTGTGAGGTGAGGTCAGTAATAAGGTTTTTATCGGCAAAAAAACTTAAACCCATAGAAATTTATCGGCAACTGTGTGAAATTTACGGAAACAACGTGATCAGTGAAGGTGCCGTTCGCCAATGGTGCATACGTTTCAAGAATGGACGAAGTAATGTTCACGATAAAGAGAAGAGTGGGCGGCCAATCATTTTGACCGATGAACTGGTGGACATTCTTGAAACGTATGCACCATTGGCGAACGCCACCTTCACTGATCACGTTGTTTCCGTAAACGTCACACAGTTGCCGATAAATTTCTATGGGTTTAAGTTTTTTGCCCATAAAAACCTTATTCCTGACCTCACCTCACAACTGGCGGGATTTTCAATGGCGGCACTCATTCCAAAAGCCTGTAATAACCGAACGAGAGACACTACAACCTTCTAACTTGCACGGCTAGATGCCTACTAAGTTGCTGCACACCCACACACCAAGATTTGCGCGATAGCCACTTTAATTGCTGCGCTAGACCAAAACGTAACTTACTTTCTGAATAGCCCTCGTATTATTAAAAATATTATACATTTAGAAATATTGTGAATGTAAAAAATATCATAATCAAGCTTAATAATTAGTGTTTCTACAGGAATTTAAAACATGAAGTTGAAAAACAAAAACTAAATGACGATATGAAAAAAAAAAAAAAAACACTGCAATTAAACATGGAAAAATATTAGAATAGGAGAATATTTTTAATAAATACAAATAATATTCATTGCAAGTCAATGCAAGAAAGGAAAAATATTTATCCAACAATCAATATTTTTTATCTATACTAAGAATATTGAAGAAAGAATTCCAACTGATTGCTCATCTACATTTTACTTGAAAATGATACGATTTTTCTATGGGAACTTTTTTCACTTTGTATTAAAATATTTTAATTGGATTCAGTAAGATAAAGTCAGAAAAAAATCCATTGAATTAATAATCATGAGTTTATTAATGCTACTTTGAATTTTTAGAAATGGAACCAAGTTTGTTAATCTCTGTTTGTCAACAGATAGCGGTAGTCGCCATTCATTTCTCTGTATTACTAACTAAAGTTGAAAACTTTCTGTGCTGAGTCAAAAGTAGCTGTAACAAAGTAGCTTCAAATATAAATCAGAACTGTCGGAAGCAGGAAGTTAAGGCAGACAAAACAATTAATCAGTCATTAATTATAAGATATAATCAGAATGAAACGGAAATTTATTTTGGTGCATATCTTAACTTAATGCACCCATTTAGAGGAAAATTCTCCATTAAAATAGGTTTTCAGAGCTTAATGAGCAACAGCATAAAATTTTAATCCATTTAATTAAGTTTCATTTAGCTCAGTGTGTTCCGAGGAAGAATTTAGTAATTCTAAAATGACATGATTATGGGTCATGCTCATTAAAAGGTTATTTAACTTTCGAGCGAAATAATGAAAGTTTAAATTTGCGTCACTATTTTGCTCCGGATAAGGCTTCGTGAGTTTAACTAAAATCGATTCATTAAAGTCTTATTATCATAGGTACACCTAAAAGTTTGCTTCCGCCGATTTTGTCCGGTCGATTTTGGAAGGTAAAGAAAAAATCTTACCTTCAGTCTCAGAAGTGTTTTGATTTTCCGCGTGTTAAAATTCAAAAAAGTAGGTTACTGGCACATTTCTGATTGGCACATTTAGCATTCTACAGGCACATTACTTTGCATATAAATTATTTATGAGTTTCTATCTTATTTAACGTTTTAAAAAATCAGCTGACACATATTTTTGGATAAAAATTTTCAAACTTAAAATAGAAACTTAAAAAAAAAGAACATGCATATGCGGCAGTTTCAAGTTTTTGCTGCCCCTCAGAATGACCGAGGAGTCATTACTGTATAACTTATCAATTTTTTTAATGGGCCAAAAATATGTCTTTGCCATCTCTATCCTCATGTTAGTTCTCTCAAATCACTTGTTAAAACACCAGATCATATTTACTAGTTTTAATGTAAACGCACCTTGTGCACGGTAGGAAATTTTCGAAATTTCGAGTTATGACGTATATTTGCATTTTTTGAGATGTTTGAATTTACTTTGACTATACTTTAGGAAATGCTTGTCTCTTCATCTGTGTCTGTTAACGCGTCCGAGACCGTTTTGTGACTTATGTAGCTAAAATGCTACTGCATAAATCCAGTGATATTTAATGCTCCCATGTGTATGCATAACCCAAACCTAATGCATAATGTCCATTAGGTTTTTGCTGCTAGTTGCTCCAAGGAGATGTAGCATCTGAACGCTTTTTCGTTACGCGTAACCGTTATGTCTCGGAAAATAACGGGCGGATTCAGACAAAATTAGTTCATAGATAGACGTAAAAATGGTCAAGTGCTTATTAAACGTTGAAAGCAATAGCTCAAAAGCCGGTGGAGTTATCGAATGTTTTTTTAATCGTAAGCTGTGGCTTCTAGATCTCAAAACTAATATTATGATTTAGCTAACATATGAATGAAAGAGAACCTACCCAAAAACTGACGATGTTTTAATTTTGGCGTCAGTTGCTGAAAAGGGCCGATTTGGTTTGTTTGCTCTAATTATAATCTGATTAATTAAATCAACAATGTGAAGAATAAATCATACTGAAACGTTTTATTATACGATTGTCTCAAGAACGGTTAAAAGTTAAGGATCGTACAAGATTTACAAAAAATTGAATTTTTCTTAGAACTCCGTCAATTTCACAAGATTTTAACTACTGGAGAGATTGATTTAAAACTAAATTAGAAATGTTTCACAATTATTAGTCTTGAAAACGAATTCGCACATTGAAAATAAAGATGCCAATGGTAACATTTTTGAACACATTCTTGAAATGATATTGCTAGATCTGGAGCATCGTCATAGAGTTCTTGAACCTTTTTTTTTGTTCTGAAAGTGTTCAAAGTATAGTAATCAACGCTTGGCAGCTTCATGCCTAATCGATTCTTCAGTAGCAAGAAAACGATTAAATTTATTTTCTTTATTATCGAGAACTAAAATGCAGAACTCTTCGGAAAAATCTTTTGAATAAAAAAGAGATTGAGTGAAACTGTCTGAATGATAAAAACTAATTCCACTTTTTCAAAGTAATTAGATTGCTTGCTTTTTCTCGAGAGCTATTTATAAGCAAATGCTTTTACTCAACATTTTGTTCATTGATTTTTCAGAGTTTTGCAAAAGTCAATCAAAGTTTTAAAATTGAAAGCATTTTCAACGCTTCGAAAATTTGAGGAACGGTTTCAAAAACTTTTAGTGAAAAACTTAAATTTTCATTGCAGTAGGGTATTTTTTCCGTGGTAAAACAAATATGAATGTGATTTTTGTGTCGTATTTTCTTCTCTTTGGTCATTAAATAAAAATTACGAATGCGAAAATACTGCACAAACTAATTGCACATTAGTCAAATGCAGTTCTGGGCTTGGGTGATAGATGAAAAAAATACAATGCTTTTAAAATTTTCCGTAAAATGAAAGTGAACCTGACATAAATTCAGAAGACTGGAAAAGAAGGTGATTATACTGGTATGCAACTCTTCACACTAGACAATACTTTGTCCAAAGCCTGCATTTTCACCCTTACAGTTTTTGCTTGTTATTTTTTCCAAGTGCTGGATGCATTTTGCACTTTTTAAGAAGTTTTGAATAGTTTATTGAAATCAGTTTTCGCGTCATTTTTTTCTAAACCTTTGGACTTCCTTGGAATACTGCCGTGCTGAGAGCAAATGCAGTATCTGCAGGCGAGCTCAAACTGAGATAAAACTCTTAAAAGTGAGACAAATTAAAGATTTTACGCCACTATGTATTTGATTCAGATAAAACTTTTTCAGATTTTTTAAAAATATATTTCCCGTTCTCAAATGGCCATAAAACATTGTATTTAGGTAAAGTACGTCACAAGGAGCCACCTGGTGGCGATAACTCAATTTTGTTGAAAAGTGCAGATACAACTTTTGTGCTTAGCCCTGCAGAACACTTTTTAGTCCTCTATCCTTTCCTGGATCTCAACGAGTATGATTAAAATCCAGTTGCGTGCAGAAATCGTGGGCACTTACGTTAAAATCAAGCTTTCAAGGAAATACCTACTCAAAACCTAAACAAAATTTTATATTAGTATTTTGTTCGCCTGACGAATAAGAGAAATGAAGAGCACATTTGAAATAATAAGGGAATGATTTTTATAATAAACAACTAGAAAAATCGTTTGTTTAATCCACTCATTGTTAAAATTTACCCATTTAGCACACATACCATGGAAACTTTTATAAATGGTTTTCCCAAAATTAACAACTAGTTTACAACGTTTTTAAGCAAAGTGCGCAACTTGGGTAGACTTAAGGAGTTATAGTGCCCCTCTGGTAAGGTGAGCTATGACCTTGACAATGTTTGCTTATTTTTGGGGAGTTAAGTAATATATCCACGGACTGTTAAAGCGGATTGGAGTTAGAATATTATATAAAAGTGCCCTTTCTCAATTAAGAACAAATACAATTTCCTATACATCCCTCCCCCCCAAAATGTACACATTGTCAAGGTCATTGCTCACCATTTTGGAGGAGCACTATAACTCTATTTAGTTTGCTCGTAATGAAAGTGGTCTATCGGCACTGATTTTTTTTTTTTTTTTTTTGTCTACGTTGACATTCAAGCTCACAGTTTGGTTCAATTAGAGCAGCTATATAGACAGGCGTTTACGCATCATGTAGAGAAACTGCTCGAATTGAGTAACTTTTGAACTATTATTTTATTATTCATTTTATAATTTGCATATTTGTTTTAAATTGATGGTTTGGCAGGTGGCGCTGCAGCGAAGTACCTGTTTGTTGCCTTAAAAGCACGCGCCACTTGCCAAACTTTGAGAGCCATTTGTTGTCATGTAAGAAGCATGAAAATAGATCATCAAATGTTCTTCAGTAAAATAAAAAAGCTATGAGTTCAAAACAGTCTGATTTTATGCCTGAACAAGTTGATCTTCTATCTTACAGATAAGTAACATATAATTATTTGGATCCTGGATAATGTATGTTAAACATTTAAAGTTATTTAGTGTTGGGGTAGTTTTTCTTCTGATTTTGCGCGGTCAAATTAGTTAGAATTAAAATTTTGCCTTTAGGATATTCATTCCCCAACATTAGTGGCGTCCGCGACAGGATACCTTTAGTATTTTTGAGATATTTGTAAAAGTATTTAGATTTCTTGGAAATTTTCCGATGCTTAGTATTTTGGATAAATTTTCGGAATTTTCAAGTTTTTTGAAGTAAATGTTTAAATATTAAAGCATTTTGTAATTGTGCATTATAGGATAATTTTGCAAATTGTTAATTTAACTTTTAATGTTAAGCATGGAGTCTTTAAAGTTAAAAGCATTGAGAGTTAAACGTGCAGGCTTAAGAACTTCTTTTACGAAAACTGCGAATGTCGTAAAAACGGAGTTAGTTCAGGAAGAATTTTCGGCAGATTTAGTAAGAGATAAAATTACTAAATTGCAAAATGTGCATTCAGAACTTAAACTGATTGACAATCAAATTCTTGATTTATTAGTTGAAGTAGAGGGAATTGAAGAGGATGATGTAAATACAGAAATAGAACATTGCGAAGAGTATTCTGATCAATTCATAACTTTGTCTCGGGAAGTTAAGGAAAAATTGCAAGTTTCTAAACCAGTTAAAATAGAATCGAGGTCAATTGATACCTCTGACATTTCTTTAAATAGAATTAAGCAATATAGACTTCCCAAAATTGAATTGAAAAAGTTTGACGGGGAATTGATAAATTATTTACCGTTTTGGTCTCAATTTGAAAAAATTCACAATGACCCTGATTTGTATGAGAATGACAAATTTTCATATTTAATTCAGTGTATGAAATTTGGTTCTCGAGCTAGAGAGTTTATTGAAAGTTATCCAGTTACTTCCGAGAATTATGAAAAGGCTGTTTCAGCCTTAAAAGAACGCTTCGGAAAGCCGGAACTGTTAGTAGAAGTTTATGTCAGAGAATTAATTAAATTGATTGTTTCTAATGTTAAAGCTAAGGATAAATTATCTCTCGATAAACTCTATAATAAAATTGAAGCTCACTTGAGAGCTTTGGAATCTTTAGGGTTAAAGTCGCACGAAAATACGGCTTGGTTGTTTCCTATGGTGGAATCTTGTCTCACCGAGGATGTTTTAAAAGCGTGGCAAAGAAGTTCGCTCTTTAACGAGCCTGAAGGAGTTGATCTTTCTCGCCTTTCAAATTTAATGAAATTTTTAAAAGCTGAGGTGGAGGGTGAAGAGAGATTAAAGCTAGCTCGTAGCGGATTGGAAACTGTTAGTCAAAAAGAGGGAAATCGCGAAGGGAAAGGAAAGTCTAAATTTCAGAAACAGGCTCATATTTCCACTGCTTCGGGTTTTCTTAATACTAGGGAAAGAACTTGTCTTTTTTGTGATAAAATGCATGACAGTAAGAATTGTTACGGTGCGCGTGCATTAACCCTTAATGAAAGGATTGCTAAAGTTAAAGAGAAAAAATGCTGTTTGAAATGTTTAGAGCCGAATCATATCGCAAAGTTTTGTAAACAATTTATTAAGTGTTTTGCTTGCGGTAAAGCTCATTGCAATATTTTGTGCCCAGAGTTTAATAAAGTATCGCAGCCGATTGAAGAAAGGCCGGCGGCAGAAATCGTGCATACAACTACTGTCGGTCAAACTTGTACGCCGGAAGTAGCTTTAATGACTTTGATGGTAAGAGTAGCGGGGGTTAAAGGCTGTAAAGAAATAAGAGCCCTCTTTGATTGTGGGTCTCAAAAGTCGTACATTTTAGAATCATTAGCCACAGAGCTCGGATTACCTATAGTTTCTAAAGAAAATGTAGCGCTTAGTTTATTTGGGGGTGCTAGAACAGAACCCAAGTTACATAATAAATATAAAGTGAAATTGTGTTCAGCCAGCTCATATAGGTACCCAGATTTAGAATTTGAATTTTTAGATCAAGGTATAATTTGTGGGGACATACCACGAGTACCGAAGGGTCCGATATTAAAAGAATTAAAGCGAAATAGAATTTGGCTGTCGGATTTGGGAGACAATTGCCCTAAAATAGAAATGCTCATAGGAAGTGATATTTACGGAAAAATACTAACCGGGCACGTAAAGCAATTGAAAGGGGGTTTAACAGCAATTTGTACAAAATTGGGCTGGACTGTTTGCGGTGAGGCTGATTTTTGTAATAAAAGTAAAAATGCTTCAGCTTTATGTACGAGTTTAGCTATGCAGGATTTTAAGATTTCCGATCTATGGAGTTTAGAAACTATCGGAATTTTAGATGCGAATCAAAATTTAAGTAACGCTTCCGAGGAGAGAATTGCTCGTGATCAGTTTTTGAATTCTCTGTCGCGAAACGAAGAGGGTCGTTACTGTGTGGGGTTACCTTGGCTGGGGTGCAATTTAGAATTGCCCTCAAATCGTCATGTAGCTGAAAGAAGGTTGTTCAATGTCACCCGGAAACTTAAGTCTTTACAAAAATATGAAGAATACGATAGAATTTTTAAAGAATGGTTAGATGAGGGTGTAATTGAAGTAGTACCAAATGATGAATTGGATTGTAAGGGGCATTATTTACCGCATCATCCAGTTTTCAAACTAAGTAGTGTTACGACTAAGATAAGACCCGTATTTGATGCATCGTGTAAAGTTAATAGATCACCATCTCTTAATGACTGTTTGGTTAAAGGTCCAAATCTGATAGAAGAAATTCCGTCGATTTTGTTGAGATTTAGAGAGAAATCAATTGGTGTTACGTCTGACATTCGGCGTGCATTTTTGCAAATAGAGTTAAAAAAAGAAGATAGGGATTTTTTGAGATTTTTATGGTGGGAGAAAGATAATGTGAAGATTTTCCGCCATAAAAGAATAGTTTTTGGCGTTCGGCCAAGTCCATTTTTGCTCGGAGGAGTTATTTCATACCATTTGTCAAAAGTACCTCCTAATCAAAGTTTTATTGCGCAGAAATTAGACAGGTCATTTTATATTGATAATTGCGTAACTTCGGTAGATAATGAAAGAGATCTTGTGGAATTTGTAAAAATTTCTACAGAAATTTTAGCTGACGCTCGAATGGACTTACGTATGTGGACTTATGGTCCAGTAGAGAAAAATAGTGAGTTTGAGCCAGAGTTGAGCTTAGATTCCCCAATAGAGAATCCCGTTCCAGTTTTAGGAATTATATGGGACAGAAAATTAGATAATCTTTACGTAAAAATTGAGAATGTAGTGGTAAAAAAGGTAACAAAAAGGGAAGTTTTGTCATTAACGCAAACAATATTTGATCCTTTGGGTTTTTTGACACCTGTTTTGTTACAGGCAAAATTGTTGCTACAGGAAATTTGGGCCCTGAAAATAGACTGGGACACTCCTTTACCCGAAAGCATTAAAAGCAAATTTTTGAAGTGGTATAATCAATTGCAAGTTTTGAATGATTTACGAATGCCCCGGCGTATAGGGTTTGGAGATCGAGGTACCTGGTCGCTTCATATATTTTGTGACGCTAGTCAGCATGCATATGCAACAGTAATTTTCTTGAGATGCGAGAGTGAAGGGGAAGTATTTGTTAGGTTTGTAGCTGCTAAGTCTAGAGTTGCACCCTTAAAGGGAATTACTATTCCGCGCTTAGAGCTAATGTCATGTGTTTTAGGTATGCGCCTTTCCAAATATGTGTCAGAAGCGCTCACATTAGATAACATTCCAAAATATTTTTGGACAGATTCTAGCACGGCATTATTTTGGATTCAAAGAAATGACTCATGGGGAACTTTCGTGGGTAATCGTGTTAAGGAAATTTGCTCATTCACAAATACAAATCAGTGGTCACATATTTCAAGTCATTTAAATTTCGCAGATTTGCCTTCACGCGGTTGTTCTCCTCTTCAGTTCTCTAAATCAGATTGGTGGCACGGGCCCATTTGGCTCAAAAGCTCTGAAGATAATTGGCCGAAATCTGAGGTTAAAGCAAACGAAACTTTAGTTTTTTCAGAACGCAAAAAATGCATAAGTTTAAATTTAAATCTCAGTGCCGCACTAGAAATTGATAAAATAAAGTGGTACGAGAAATTTTCTAAATTTTCAAAAATGGTGAGGGTTTTAGGTTGGGTAAAGAGATTTATAAACAATTGTCGAAAGAAAACGGTAATTAAAGAACCTTTTTTACTAGATTCTGAAATAAAGGCAGCTAAAATCGCACTTTTTTCACTTGTTCAGGCAGAGAGTTTTCCAGAAACTGGAGACTCCATCCATGGTCTTTTGACAGTTCGAGATGACAATGGCTTGAGAAGAGTAAAAACTAAGATCATCGAAAGAGATGATTATTATGCCTTCAGATATCCTATTTTATTGCCGTCGAAACACTATGTAGTAAAGTGTTTAGTTAGAGACTTTCATTTAAAATATTCACATGCTGGAATACAAGCGTTGACAGTTATAATTAGAGAAGAATTCTGGATCATCGGTGCTCGACGCACAATCCGGTCTATCGTAAGAAACTGTGTCCGTTGTAAAAGATTTTCTGCAAAAGCTCCAACTACTGAACCCATCCAGTTACCCTTGGACAGAGTTCGAGATGCTTTCGCCTTCGAAATCACCGGGATCGACCTATGTGGACCATTGATTCTCAGGAATAATACTAAAGCCTGGGTAGTATTATTCACGTGCGCAGTGTATCGATGCGTTCATCTAGAGCTGGTGACTTCAGTCAGCACAGAGTTCTTCATACAAGCCTTTAGGCGTTTTATTGCCCGAAGAGGTCGTCCGTCTGCTGTGTACACCGACAACGGTACTAATTTTGTCGGAGCATCAAGATTGTTGCGAAAAGTAGATTGGGAAAAAGTGATGTCGCTAGAGACATTAAGCTCTATCACCTGGAATTTCATTCCGCCCACCGCTGCGTGGTGGGGCGGATGGTGGGAGCGCCTAGTTCGTACTACGAAAGAACTACTAGTAAGAGTCCTGGGACAATCTTCGGTGACATACGAAGAGTTAATTACTCTTCTCTGTGACGTTGAATCCGTAATAAACTGTCGCCCACTAACTTATGTATCCAACGACACCGAGGATTTAACACCTTTAACACCATCAATGTTTCTACAGGACATTAGATGTTCCGGCGTAGCAGATTTGGATCTGATGGATCGAGGTAAACTTCTGCGTCGCCAAAGATTCGTCCAAGAGTTGCGGGAACACCTTCGCAGCCGCTTCCGTAAGGAATACCTAGGACAATTAATACAAAGACATGCAAAGAAGCATTGTGAATTAAAAGTAGGTGATATAGTGTTGGTCGGCAGTGAAAATCTAAAAAGAGTTAGCTGGCCAATAGCTCGTATACAAGAACTCTGTCCTAGCAGAGATAAACGTGTAAGAGTCGTGAAAGTGAAAACCCGAAATGGTACATTGACTCGCCCCGTGCGAAAACTGTACCCGTTGGAAGTGTGCTCCTGCTTCAAGAATACTATTATTTAGTTTTTTATTTTCGTAAAAATAAAAAAGGTGGGAGTGTTGAGAAACTGCTCGAGTTGAGTAACTTTTGAACTATTATTTTATTATTCATTTTATAATTTGCATATTTGTTTTAAATTGATGGTTCGGCAGGTGGCGCTGCAGCGAAGTACCTGTTTGTTGCCTTAAAAGCACGCGCCACTTGCCAAACTTTGAGAGCCATTTGTTGTCATGTAAGAAGCATGAAAATAGATCATCAAATGTTCTTCAGTAAAATAAAAAAGCTATGAGTTCAAAACAGTCTGATTTTATGCCTGAACAAGTTGATCTTCTATCTTACAGATAAGTAACATATAATTATTTGGATCCTGGATAATGTATGTTAAACATTTAAAGTTATTTAGTGTTGGGGTAGTTTTTTCTTCTGATTTTGCGCGGTCAAATTAGTTCGATTAAAATTTTGTTCTTTAAGATATGCATTCCCCAACACATCACGCTTAAGTTTCCGAACTTTGGATCCAACTTATTTACTTTTACTTTCATTTTTCATTGTTGCAAAGATAGGGTTACCAGAGCAAAGTTTCGGGACATTGCTAAGCTTCAGTTTAATTAATTAATATTCAAAATTCATGTTTAAAGTTACCAAAACCCGATAACTAACCAGAAAAGACAACCACTCAAACACGAGCTGGATCCAAAATGGTAAAACTTAATCTTGATTCGTCGGCTCGTATAAATAGGAGCCTTAGGTTAAATGATTGAGATGGTCAATCTAAAATGTTTTTTTTTCTTTTTATTCACAATTTCGTTGCACGCACAATGTGCTGTCAAAAGTATTTGAACTTAAGTCGGTTGCAATTACCCTTACCCATTACCCAAAGAAGAGAGTAACATTGTTCATTGGCCAACTTTTCTTGTAATGGTCAACTTACCAGAGGAGCACTGTATTGAGATCAGGCGCGGATCCAGAGGGGGGGTCATGGGGGTCATGACCCCCCCCCCTTAACCGGCCAAATTTCGCAAAAAATTGCATTTTTTGGACTTATTTTCGAAAAAACTGCCAAAATCCCTCCTTTTTGCACAAAAATTGCACTTTGACCCCCCCCCCTTTCCGAAAATGACCCCCTCCTTAACCGGAAGCTGGATCCGCCCTTGATTGAGATCTGATGAAAACTCAAACATTGTAAGGTTTCTACCACCATATTTAGTAATTATAATATGATAGCGAAAATGATGACGCTGTTCGCTATACCACCACATATAATTGTTGTAGTAACAATCTATAAAAAAGCTGAGTTTCATGATTAAATAGTGCTTTCGATCACTTATTAGATGCCCAGTGCCAAAAATTAAGAGCAAAAAAGTTTTGACTCGCCTACGTGGCAAATAATTTTTAATCAGAGAGGGTTTTTTATTCATTTCTGAACCACCAGAACTAAACGAGTAAGGTGCTTATATTTTACAATTCATAGGGATGGCATTATCTAAAGGATCCTTTCCGGAAGTCCTCGCGATAATCTTGTTATCTTTTACGGATATTTTCAGTGGTTTAACAGATCCCTACTTTCTGCTCGCATAATAATACGCTCTGAAAATCTACCTAATGTTACTTTTTCCATCTCACTCCACATCTTAGCGTGCAGCCTCAAGTTTGCAAAACGTTACTGATATTTCAATGGGAAACTCCCTTCGGAAATTACCCATAGATTGGAAATATTTGAATATATCAGACTAGTGGTGCCCAACCAATGGCTTAAAGACGGTATGTGTTCCACAATGCCGATCCCTGTGGCCTTTATATTTAATGTTATGAATGAAAAACTACGTTTTAGAATCTTTCAAAAGAAATCCAAAGCCTCCAGCAGCTGTAACTTCGGAGTGATATGAACACTTTTCCATTTCCTTGCCGCAGAACTTTCTTTTCCTTTCCTTCTTTTTCAGTTTTCTAGAAACGGGAAAAGTCAAAATGTTACATGTTTCGGGAGAAATATTCAAAAATGGTTTAGGGGGGAAAAAATGTTTTAAACTTCGAATTGGTAAAAAAAACATATAGTTGTGACATCAATGTCCAATGTGTAATTTTCCACACATTTCGATGTACTGTCTGGTTTTCTTAGGTAAACCTTCCGCGTACTTACGCAAGCGTCAGGTCTTCTCTGATCTAACCAAATAGGGATGATAGGTAAGATAACAATAAGAGGCAGAATAATAAGAAGTATTTTGAACCGTATCAAACAACGTAGAACGATGCAATTTAAAACTTTAAATGAATATGCCAAAAGGATTGCAAATGCAAGTTTTAAATTGAAAACTTCGGAAAGTTCCCAACCACAACCCATCACCCTTTTTTTTAAGAGCAATGGGTCGCGAGTGCTTGGCGCGGCTTTCACGCACGTACAGTATTTTAATATTACGTAGAAAATAAACATATTAAAAAGTTTAATATTGTTACAAATCTTGTAAATAGCTGTTGTTTTTTCTGCTTTGCATCATTTTCACTAGTTTTGATTTTTTTCTGGCAACATGTTGCAAAAGTATCTGAAGATATCACTTTTATCATTTGTATACCGGCCCTGTAACACTTTGTAGTTTTTACACTTGCCCTACATTTAATAAGCATGAAGACATTTTCGCACTGAGCTGCAAGGTTGTATGTTTTTCTTTTCTTTATTACTAGAATTTCTTGTATGGATTATTTAAGTTTGTAAATAAACGAACACTCCGGATTTTGCTTGAACGTTGTAGAAATTTCCTTCCGAGTATAAATAGCTTTCCAACTGCCTTGAACACAGTTAGTTAGTTTTTTTTTCTCAGATTGGATTTCTGAGAGGCTCGTTTTAATCGCTTGGACGAATGGTTGTTTTGCTTTTGTAATTTTCTTAATTACTGTTCACGTTAGATACGTGGTGCTGAGTTACTGTTGAGAGTACAGTGTACTGTTTGCTACATAATCGCTGGATGTTTAGCAATTGTTTCCTGCTCCTATTGTATACACACTTGTAAATAAATTTATAGTTACTTCCTCAAGATTGGAATGCTCATTTAAGAAAGTTGAAGGTGCTACGGACTCGTTGCAATATGTTTTATCCTTAAAAAAAGTGTGGACCTCGATTTAAAAAGAAAAGATTATGCACCACTGATTCAGACATCTATTAATACTCCTTCATGTTCAATATGTTTGTTAAGAAGTAAAGTTGAGACTGTCGCTTCATGTTATAGAATAACGAACAATGAAAATGTTACACAAAGCACAGATTTTATGTTTAAAACAATTGTTTTTAACCAAGGACAAGAACTGTCAGATTTATTTTAACCGACACTTTTTGATTTAAACTCAATGAAAAAGTTTAAATGTTTCACTCGAAGCTGGCATTTTGTACAAGTTCGCTAATCACAGTGGAACGTCAACCACCAGCTCTAGTAAACCTATTAAAGTATGCTTTACGCTTCACATGAAAAGTGAAAGATTTTTTTTTTTCACGCCACTATACATAAACCACGGAAAGACCATTCCACATACTGTCTGATCACGGATGAGATGAAATGGCTAGCGTATGGGATGGTTTGCAAGCAGAAGTGAAAGCATTAATTAGTTTTCAGGGATGTCAGATTTTTTAAGATGTGTGTTAGCCTCCAAATTAGGCAGAGTCGCATTGGGGTGAACAAAGCACGAACAACTATTTTTATTTTTTATTTTACCCCTTATTCATAGATTTTCGACTTTATTGGAGGTTTTCCAATTCTATATCAACCGTGGACAGACAGTACAAACGTAAGCATTTTCCCTCATGTAAAAGCTCATATATTTCATTAAAGTAATAATAAATTGTACTTCACATTTTCGTTAAAAAATTTAAAAATTGATTTAAGGATTGGCTAAGCTTTTTTTCTATGTTATAAGTTTTTTTTTTTTTTTTTTGCTTTCATCCATAGTTTATTTACTTTTAGTATTTATCTTTTCATGTGCAATTTAAATGAAATATATATCCTACTTTGGAAAAGATCATACACATATACACATATATATGCATGGATTTTTGCTATGGACATAAAAGTATAAGAATGTATAATAGTTAAGACGCGGTGCTTTTAAAACGCGGTAGGAAAAAGAAGTAGAAACGGAACCGAACGCGGTAGAAACGCGACTAAGACAGCGGATGATTTTCCCCCTCAAAAGCGCCAAAGCTCCCATAATGGGAACAGACTATAATTTCTAACCAGTTAAAGTTTTTTTGAAAATTTCAACTGCGCTGTACTAGAGATATATACCTTTCGTGAAAAAAGTAAATTCTTTTTAGATTTTTTATGTATTTCATATAGCGGCGTTTAATGGGTTAAGAAGATAATAAACGCAATTTTGTCGCTTCAGAAATCACAAGTGCACGTAATATTTCTGAAGCAAAAAAAAAAAAAAAAAAAAAAGAATCATTACCTTTAAAAATTATTACTTTCAAAACCAGTTAATAAGCATTCATGTCAGTGAAAAAAGGGCGGTTTTTTTGTGGCATTACGCTTGAGTAATATTTCTACGAAAAATGTCTAAGAATTTAAATAGCACGAATAAAAAAAATATATATACATTTAAAAAACGATAAAACCTGTAAAACACTCAATTACCCAGTGTCATCGGTATCGTTCTTTATTTTTTCCATTAAATCTTTCTGTTGACACAACTTTTTCTTTAAAAAAAAAAAAAAAATTAAGTAAGCATAAAGACGTCACAGAAAACCGTAAAAATAATAAATTCTTCTACTTGTTATGTTTGAAAAACAAACAAAGTCAGAGTTATTGCTCTTTCAACAATAGGTGAAGAAATCCATGCAATTCCCAAAGAATAAAATATTTACTGTGGATTCAAATTTCATACTTCCGCATAATCTTCAAATTGAAAACCTTTTTGAAATCTGGTGCTCAAATTCTAAAACGATTCTATCCAACATTCGCCTTTGTTTGTCTTCTTTTCAGCGAAATTTGTTTTCCGATGTCATCCAATAATGTGTCTGAAAGAATAATTTAATTCTTGTAGAATTGTGGGAAAAGAATGGGAAAAAGACAGAATGGTGTTTTAGCTTTTTAAGAATTCTAAGAAAATAATCCAAAAATATTTCTCTGTTAAGAAATACATAAATACTTTGGAGTTTAACTTTTAAGACCTCAATTTTATTGTGAAAGCAAATTAATTTTCATCTCTGACACACTTTGCGTTTATTCATAATAATGGAGCTGTACGTACGCATACCAGGTGAGCAGAAAATGGGTATACATTAAAAAAAAAATAATTTATGAACTATTATTGTATGCAGGTCAGTAAAAATCGGCAAATATTTTTTTTTTTTTTTTTAATATTGCACATCATCCAATAATAGTGACAATAATCTAGTAAGAAAAATATAGTTTAGAAGCTGGAAACGTTTTCTAGTGACAGTTTTAAGACGACTGGCTCTTTAATATATCTTTCCTTATGCTCTTCTAAGCAGCATGCTGGGTATCTGGGGGCTGAGACTGGCAAAAATTGTGATTTTTTAACCATTTTGGGGCAATCAGAAACTTAAAGCTGTCGTAAGTATGTCATGTAATTTATCAATGAAAAGCTCTATTTCTTGCCTTCACAATGGGTTTTGAATTTTAGAAGAGAAGTTGCATGTGAACATTTTTGGTTTTATTTTTCGTTTTTTTTAACAGCTCTGTATATTGTACAAGTAGAAATCTAAAACTTGGCAGGATTACTCACCACCAATTTTTGTTAAAATTTGAAATTGTGAGGTCAAAAACTTATTGTTCATTATTCGACGTGAAATTGCTCAAAAATGACTTAAAAATCACTACTTTTTCCATTAGAAAAAGACAATTTCTCCAAGGAAAACAATTTTCTCCAAGCAAGAATCGTCTCAAATACGGTCCAAGGGGCCGAATATTTGCATGCTTCTTGGCTTGATTATATCGAATGAAGAAATAAAAGCAACGAAGGTTCTCTGTGAAGATGCGCAATAGCTAATACATTTTCTTCCAGCGTACGTAACAAAAAATGGTCTATTTTAGGCTTTCACTCAGTTTAATTGTAATGTGATCTCACGGGACAGAACTCTTTCCGTGAGTCCCTTAGAACAACGCAATCGTGAAAACCTGCTGAAGTCGTTACAGCACTAAAAATAATCGTTTCTCTACAAAGTAGTGAGGTTTCAAGTTACTCAACATTTCAACTTTTTTTTTTTTTATTTTTTTGCTTTTGAGTAAGCGTGTTGTTGAAACTTTGTAACGAGATCCAAGTCGAAGAATTTAAACCATTGTTTATTTTTGTTTCCTGGTAGGAAGTAAAGGGAATATTGTATGCGTAACAAAATCCAATATAAATTTTAACTGAATCGTCCATTTTAACCGTCCATCAGTGAGCCAATCTTTCCAATTTTATTTGATGATGCATGTGCATCTTTATGTTTGTGGGAGCCTACTTGCAATTAGGAAACTGGATTTAACCACCTCCTTTTATATTGATAAATTTCTTCATAACATCTTTGGGAGTATGTATGTATGCTTTCATATATCTCGCATAACTAACTCTATTTGTAGAGACTTGAAATTTCATATTTAGAACATCTCAAATGTCTGTTGGCTAACCATTCTTTTTTAAAGCATTCAGATGTTTCAATTACTCTTTTTTTTAGTGGAAAATAAATTGCAAAATTAATGTTATTAAAGCAAAAATTTGCCAAAATATTGCATGCACTTATTGGGGAACGCTTACTTTAATTAAGAGAACTTTTTAAATTTTAATCTATCTTCTCCTGTTTTTATCAAACTGCTATACCTCTCGGCCACAACAATAATTAGGATGATCAAAAATTAATAATGTACTTTTGTTGTGTTAACCCATTGATGCCAGACATTTTTTTCCCAAAGATATTTTGTGTACTGGTTACAAATAATGTTTCATGAACAGGGAAAATAATTAAAAAAATATTGTGTAAAAAATAATTGTTTTATTTAAAAAAGAAAAATCGTAACTAAAAAGGGAAGCTAGGCACCAGAGGGTACATACCGTTTTTATAATTTTCTTTTCTGCCTACGATATAATATTTAAAAATTCGTTTTATAAGAAGAAATAAAAGCAGCAATTAACATAAACTGGGAAGTAGATTTAGAGAACAAGGACATATTGGTGTTGTTGAGTATGAAAGTCAGCAAAGCATTTGTGGTGCTAACCTACATTGCATTTACCGCATTTCCGGTAAGCTTTTTTACTTCAATGGGCACATCTTACCTGAGTCATATTTAAAGCAATATAACGATTTTCCCCGTAATACCTAACTCAACCCGTTACTCTTGAGCTCAATGCATTCTGTGCAGCAGCTTCTAAGATAAAAATGAAGAGCTGCAAACCTCCATCTTTTAGATTGGATCAAAAACCTGTAATTCCCGATATTTTGACACATCTGATCAAATGGGGATGACACATCCCCATTGTACCTACTGAGCAACCATATTTCGTTCATGAATTTCAGTTACTTTCTTTTCACTATTATACAATCGCTTAGCCTTTACCATAGGATAAACTCCATGAAGATTCGATGCAGTAGTTACGACATTGCTATGACTCAACCGAACAAACGTAATATTATTTTACCTGTCATCGACATTTATTCAAAACTTCCTCTTTTTTTTGAACAACGTAACTTTAGTTAATGGGCATTTTTCAATCCTTGCATTAAACCTTTCTGAGACAAATTATCAAGTAGGAGAGCAAGAGAAGTAAATACTTTGTCACAGTAGAAATCAAAATTGGCATACTCAGGGAATCCTGTAATTAAATCTGCAACCACTGCCCCCCCCCCCTTCCCAAACAACAAATGCATATGCAATCCTTAAATTCTTCATCAATGTGAAGTGCTAAGCTTCTGCAACATCTTAGGGCCATTTCAACAGTCAGACTAAACAATACAATTCCCCTAAATGCATTATGGAAGAGTAATTAAATACAACAAATAATTGGTGTTTTAAAGAATTACATTTTTGAAATAACTTTCCTTCAAAATGTACCTTGAGTATTTTTAGTAATTTCAAAAATAAATAAATAAATAAATAAATAAATAAATAAAATAAAAAAATGAATAAAAAAAAATAAATTATAAAATATTTTTAAAAAATTTAATTGAATTTATATATTAATTGATTTAATTAGATTTTTTTAGTTTTAAAAATCAAAATTATTATCTATTTTTCAATCTAAAAACATTTCATAACTTCTTTTGAGATAAATTATAAATTTTAAGCAAAGAAATCCGCCACATTTGAGCAATGCAACCTTTCGTGCTTAGCGTCCTTTTTAAGGGACGCTCTTAAATTGCTATAAAATCCATCAAAAAATTAAAATTTACAAAATTGCAAAAAAAAAAAAAAAAGGTAAACTAAAACATCGATCAAAGTAGCACATTTATCAAGCACAGATAGATTTACTTCTTAATAATTTTAAAAACTTAGCTTTTTATTCTTGAGATTGTGAACGATGTAATTCTTGATAAAAATCATGTAATAACATGGCTACAGAACACATTTTCAATTATTATGCGCTGCAATCTGTAATAATGAATTGAAACAATACCAAAGTAATAATTGAACACAATTATTTGGTTGAAATGTTCATTTTTGGAAAATTCAGGCACACTTTTTGAACCGTCCCTAAAAAGGGACGATATGCATTGATGGGTTAAATTAACATTGATATCTGAAATTAAAAAAAAAAAAAAAAACTTTTCTTAGCTACATTTTATAAAGTGCCCTGGCCTCTTCTCTCTAAGTCTCGGCTCAGCCCCCTCTGAAATGATTTGTCTGCGTACGCTGCTGAACCCAACCTCTTTACTTTTTAAGTTCTTGGTTATGTAGGTACTTTTTGTGGCCTACGAGCTTTATGATTTTTTTTATGTGACCCTCAGTCGTAAAAGATTGAATGTCTCTAACATAGAGTAAGGAAAAAAAATCAAGAGCTGAGTTTCTCTAATACAGGTTTGCAGTTTACATTGCATCTTTGCCAAATTCGGATTAGAGGTTCTTTGATGCTCAAGAATTCACATAGGCTTAAATTGCCCTTGTACGAAAAGATAAAAACTTCGTAGGGGTTTTTACCAGAAAATCCATAAATGCAATGTTTTCGTCTATCAATAGAAATGACTGAATCTTTGGAATTTTTAAAAAATACTAAAGAGGTCAGAATTTAAATTTTTAGTCATGAAATTTCTCTTTTCTATACGTTGACGGGAAAATTTGCGTTACTTTGTTTCTTTTATTAACGCCTGATCTTTGAGCGTGCGTCTCTTGACAGAATTTTTAAAATCGAGTTAGATTCTGAGAAAAAAAAAAAAAAAAAAAAAAAAAAAAAAAAAAAAAAAACAAGTTGTTAACATACACTGGCGGAAAAAAAAATCCCAACACCAAGAAAGACTTGTGTTAGATAAACGAAAATTGGTAGGCGTGTTTATACAACTGAAAGATGACATCGATTAAAATTTCGTGTTCCGCGCATAAGTGTGGCGCAGCTGGCGTCACTCAGAACATGCAAATAAGGCTTGTTTTAAAAGCATGTTGTGAAGCTCGTGTGTATTATTTTTCCGTGAAATTGGACGAATTGCGTTCATGTTAGCCAGGAATACCTTTTAAGAAGACGAAGAAGCCATTATCAACAGCTCACCGAGTTTAAACGAGGTCGTACAAATTGGCTACGAGAAGGTGGATTTTCATTTCGCGATATTGCAGAAAGACTTGGGTGGGAATGTTTCCACCATGCATGATTATTGGAAGCTATGGGCAAGGGATAGTACTACCTCAAGAACATCGAGTTCCGAGCTGCCACGTGGCACGACTGAGAAGGAAGATCGCCGAATCTTGCGTACGGCTGTGGCGCATCGTACTGCATCTGCGGCTGACATTCGAGCTGCAGTTGGTATCGTCGTGACCCAAGGAACGGTAAGAAACTGTTTACTTCAAGGACAGCTCCGAGCCAGGCAGCCTGTAGCCGGTATTCCATTATTTGCAATCCGTTGGCTTTTCCGACGGCAGTGGTGTCACGACAGAGCTCACTGGAGGTCGGAGTGGAGATCTGTTGTAATTTTTGATGAAAACAGATTCTGAATTAGTGCAAGTATTGGTGGCTGTATATTGGTCAGAAGGAGGCCAGGGGACCGCTTGCATACAAGCGGTCTACGGCCTTGACACACGGGACTCACACCTAGAGTTATGGTCTCTGGAGCAATTTCCTACGACAGCAGGGGCATTCTTGTGGTTATCCCAAACTCACTGACTGAAAATATGTCGTCAGTCTGTTAATTTAACCAGTAGTACAGCCCTTCGTGAGTAGCATTCAAGGGGGCGTTTTCTAACTGGATAACGCTCGCCCTCACATCGCTGCTGTAACGCAATGTGCTCTACAGAGTGCTGACATGTTACCATGACCTGCAAAATCACCAGGTCTGTCTCCAATTGATAACGTATGGGATATCATGGGATGGCACCTCGAGCATCATCCACAGTCAGCAATGACGGTCCTAGTATTGACACAGCAAGTACAACAAGCATGGAACTCCATACCACAAAGTGACATTCGGCATCTGTATGACATAATGCATGCACGCTTGCAGGCTTGCCTTCAAAATTCTGGAGGTTACACCCTCTATTAAATTAACATAATTTCACATTTGCACAGCATTTTCTTGAGCTTAAATTAGCCAGTGATCTTGTACATTTAATCAATTAAGCATGCTAACTAGACAATTGCATTACCCAAATTTCATTACTCTACTGCAATTTTTTCTTGGTGTTGGGATTTTTTTTTCCGCCAGTGTATATGAAAATTATTTCTTAAAAATGAGATGAAAAGTACATTCTCACAATTCGATTGAGAATCAACTAGTCTGTAAGTCATTGTTGATGGAATATGGATGAAAGAGTTTACTGAAATAACTCTGAAATAGATTTGTTTAATTCTAAAACTGTCAATCTTCTGCTTCCTAGGTTTATTACACACTCTCTAACGGCAGATTGTAAATGCCAAGAGCAAAAGTTATTAAGTATGAAATTCAATTATAATTAGTATTGCATGCTATGCTCAATAATTGAAGCGGAACAAAAAGCATTACATAGTAAAAGAGGGATTGAATGCAGAAGCACAGTTATTTTGCTATCATCCCTTCTCATAACATATTGATTTATGATCCAAAAAGAATTAACTTCAGAATATGCAGTCATAAAAAAGCAGTTAACTCCATCTTTAGAGTAAACTTTCTATTTTATTCCCCTCGAGAAGAACTGGCTGTAAAATTACGAGGATGTGATCGTTAATAAAATGAAATCGTCGGCAGATTATGACACTAAAAGTTATGCATAAAATGTCTTCCCTCTCTTTACAGAGAAAAACAAAAAGTGGAACATCATTCATAAGCAGCTTACTTATTACTTTAAAATAAACAAATGAATGCGATTGCTGCTAATTGTTCATTAAAATATAATTGAATCTTTGACAAAAAGTTTTAATGCGAATTTTATTATGATAGAGTCGCTCAGCTATTCTAAAAGACGGATTGAAAATATCTGCGAAAAGTTTAAAAATAAAACTTATAAAGATATGGAAATAGCTTTTGTTAAAATAAAACATTAATGTTTTCAAATCAACCTGATTTTTTTTTTCACAAACTCGTTAATATTAATAGTTTCAAAATTCAAATGAAAAAAACCATTACCAAAGGAGGTAATCTTCCCCAAGAACTTGCTGCAAACTTTTTTTCTAAAGCATGGCAAAGATGGCTGGTTACTGCTGAAAAATATACTTCCATTCAAAAGATAAAAATTAACCATTATCTAATTAGTGTAGAGAAATAAATGTGCCTCCAAAAGAGTAAGCTGATTTAGTATGCTTAATTCAAGAGCTCACGGAACTCTTGTCCAATATACGCCACCCCCTCCCCAAACAATTTCAATAAAGATTGATATTGATAATGATAGCAAGGTACCGACTCTATACCAATGTCAATCAGTAAACCAGTGTTTACTTCAACGACGATTATGACTAGTTCTTCTGTTTAAGGGTTTGCGCACCTTCGGAAACAGATTAACGCTTGCGTCAAGAAAATTAAATTTTTATACATTATGGGGTACTTGACGACATTATTTTATGTTGTATTTCTTCTTTTTTTCCTGGTTTGAAAAATTAATGTTTTTTTTTTTCTTTTGACGATGCGCACTGCAAGTAATATCATTCTAGCGATTATTACGGTGCTTTGAAACTAAAATCTAGAGCAATATTTTAGAAAAGAGTTCAGAAGTTCGACTGCTCTTCAAACATTACACCGTTATATTTTTAGTATCCATGAAAGCAGCCGTCTCTGTACATGTCTATGCAATTTACAGAGGAATACGAAACAGCAGAGGAAAGAAAAAGAATAAAAAAATAGGGCTATGTAAATTACTAATAAAAAAAGGTGAAATTCGTACAAACAGAACGATTTTTTTACAAACAGCTAAATTTGCTATCACTGAAAAATAAAAACTTTTATTAACATTTTTTTAACCAACATTTTCTCTATTAATTTAGAGTATCAGTACTTATCACGATATTTTTCGCGACAAGTGTAATAATTGACATTGTGTCAAAAACTGTTTTATCTTTATCTCCCTCTTTTTTCAATTTCTAATGGAAGGATACGATGATAGCTGTAGAAAAAGCAATAACTAAAACACTGACAAAAAAAAGAAAGAAAGAATAAAAGAATAAAAATAATAAGAAAAATAAAAGAGAAAAAGAAAGAGAAAAAATATTAACCTACAGTAAAGTATATAAACCTAGGAAGTTGAATTCATGAGAAGTATGAAATTTCAAGATTCAGACGTCAAAGAAGTCAATATCAAAAGTTATTTCAGATATTGCTTTTAAACTTTATGAAATTCACACACAAATCTAATTTCCTGGTAACAGAAGTAAAGCAAAATAATATGAGAAGACATTACAAAGGTAATTATGGATAAAAATTATGTTTGCCTAAAAACAATTTTGGATCAGAAAAAGTTAATCTTTATGTTTGTGCCGAAGAATATTTTAGCTGTCATTTTGTAGCTGATGTTTTAAACGCTAATCCCAATATATGTTGCGAAACAGCAAAACAGGACATACTCAACTTTCAAAATGAAAGGCTAATATCATCGTAAGAAAAAATTTAAAATATGTAGTTTGAAAGAGATGATCGAAATACCCTTTATATACAAAATTGATGAGAAATAAATAGTGAAACACATTAACCTCGATTTAAGCCTGCATCTTAATACTGTTTAGCAGTTCCTTAAGAAAATGAAATGTTTTTTCCTTATGTCTTCAATTACAAAAGTCAGCTGTATATTTATTAATCAATTTTAACATATGCAAATGCTCTCAACCTTTCATTATGCAGCAATGAATTTGTCAACTCTATAACTCCACTGAAAAAATGTATGAATGTTCCACATTGTTTTCACTAGGTACTAATGATTTTTCCAGAGAGAATGTCAATTTGTCTGCACTACGAAAATCACCAAAAAAATATACCACCGAAAATTTTTCTTAAGGTTATTTTATTGTTCTTTCTACACCTGTCTTCGTATTCTTCCGTTAGAAATTGAAAAAAGAGGGAGAAAGAGAGAAAACAGATTTTGATACAATGCCATTTATTACACTTGTCACGAAAAATACCGTGGTTAGTACTGATACTCCAAATTAATAGAGAAAATGCTGGTTAAAAAATATGTTTATAGAACATTTTTTTTTCAGCGATAGCAAGTTTAGCTGTTTGTATAAAAAAAATCGTTCTGTTTATACGAATTGCCATTTCCATATTGTTATTTACGCAAATAAATTATTACAAAAACAGAAGACAAATGAATCATCTTGACACCAAAAGAAGTAAGAAAATTAATTCTATATATTGTTAAGGTGTAAAAACGTAATGGAGGTATCCAGTTCCATGAGAGACGCGTCAATTTGCGTAAAGAAATACTTCAGTAAAATCCCGATTATCAGTGGAATAGAGTGGCATGGTAACCACGGATAAGCGAATGCCGCGGATAAGCCAAAAAATTGGTAAAAAACGAAACTAGCGACTGTAATATGTATAAAAAATAGTGCAAGACATACATTTAAAATATAGCTAAAATGATAGCAATAAATGTAAAAAAAAATAAAAGCTTAAAACCACGAACAATGTGTTCGCATTTTTTTAAAGTAAATCATCACCATCAGTCATCAGTAATAAATCACCATAAAAAAAAAGAAAGAAAACGAAAGCGTGAAATACCTGCGAATAATCTGAACCGTGTATAATCCGATCGCAGATAATCGCGAGTTTTATGTAATTGTTTTTCAATATTTTCTGCATTATGAGCATTTCAAACAGATCCTGGTGCTTAAATGTTTAACTAAGTCGCTTTTTCACATTTTCAATTTCCAGAAATTAAAGCTTGATTGGCAGCAGATATTTCCTTTTAGAGATAAAAGCAGTTCGGCAATCATCCTCCGAGATGGCCTAATTCGACGTTAAAGTCCCAACTAATCTTGCTGCCTGGAGAAACAAAAGCCGTTTGCGGTTAGTAAGCCTGGTGATGACGGTAAGACGAAGCACTTTTATTCGTCTCCATTAACTCTCCCTGCGAAATTCGTTTGGCCGACAGTGGCATGAATCGAGACCAGCTCTGGTGCTTTAATTAAAGAAATGTGCGAGAACCTATCCATTTATTTAATTTAAATGTACCAGATTGGCGTTTTTGTGTTAACACGTATTGGCTGATGGTATGAGATAGTATAGCAAGCAAATTAAACCTTAAACTCAATTTCATTTTTAGAAACTCACATCATTTAAAACTGTTGCATCTACCGCATTAGGTCAAGTGGAGTAACAAATGTTTGCACTTTCATATGCTAACTGCTCTCTGGAGCACCATATCTTACTTAAAAATCTGGACACCCATCAGAAATAATTATTTACTCCTCAGCTCCACTGCGCGATCGTTTTTTTATTTTTTTAATTTTTTGGCTGTTGCATGTTTTTTTTTTTAATCAGACTGTGGCAGACTGCTCTGACCACTAGACAAGGTGGCTGGCATCCTTGTTCTTAGTTACCCCAATAGTTCATAATTACCCCATCGTGCATGGGTAATTATGAACTATGAACTATTATTACCCATGGGCGTTCGTCCATCGTGGGGGGGGGGGGCGTTCTCGAGAAGAGAACGGTTTCATGAAACAGTTACCCGAGACAACTTTCACACGGCCTATAAGATAAATAATTCAATGTTCACAATAACCCTGAAGCAGTGTTCACAATTACCCCAACACCCCCCCCCCAAAAAAAAAAAATCAAATGAAATTATCTCCCAAAGGACATATTTCGAACAAAACAAATTCTATTTTGCTCCTACCGAGTGCAAAGCAAAGTGTTCACATTTTCATATAATATATTTACTGTATATAATTTATTGATTTAATATTTGATTTTAATACAGAGATTTTGTTCAAAAGCAGTACAGAATTACGATTTAAAAAATATATCTCAGTTTATGAGTTTTCTCCGCATTTGCATAACCATTCATTCCATACTCATGCATTCTCTTTTACTTCTGCTTTTCATTTTCGTTGTGCGAGAATAGCTGATCTGACAGATCGCGTCCCCTAATAATGACAGTATGGAAATAAAAAGCTGCTTATGATTCTTTTAGCTGTGAAGGTGTCAAAGAAATCTGTCAAATGAAGGATCGTAAACAAGGAAAATCGATCCATGTCTGTACATCCTAAATGAAGGCTGAGCATCCATTTTCATGCACGGTTTTGTATTCAGAGATTGATGAATTTTATGGTAGCACGAATGATGGAACAGAGAAAATAAAATTTAGAAAATGTACATTAAGGATGTGTCTTGCGTTTTATTTTTATTTAAACTTTGTAAACTGTAAATGGTATTGAAGCTAAGACATTTTGTAATAGATGACACTGCTTTCGAGCAGTGCTGTTCTAATTTGTGTGTGCTTGTGATTCAAGCTATTTATCACAGCCTATTTTCTTGTACTGTACTTAAAACATTTTTTTTAAACAAGGTCAAGTTGAGATGATTAATTAAATTGACTAACCTCTTCAAAAAAATCCTAATTTTGTTAGTAATTCCTCTCCAGTGTAATTTTTCCTTCAAATAGCGAATCTATAATTGAATCGATTATTTCGAAAAGGGAATATCTCTAAAATTTAAAATTTTTCAGGGGAGCAAAAAAACTAATTTATAAAAAACGAAGAAGCTGAAAAGGGCTCATTATTGCAATGATAGAACTGCAGAGATGTTCCATTTTCACAAGAATAACGTGTTTATACGTTAATAACAGAATGCCATTAAAAAATTGATTTTGAAAAAAAACCGAGATGTTACCTTTTCGAAATAATCGATTCAATTAGTTTCAGTCTTAAAGGACTCATTATGCTTCTTATTTTAAGCTTTATGTAATTTCTTACTTACTAAGCTTTTTCTCAACATTTTTGATAACTGAAATATGGTTTTAGAACCAAAGATTTCTATTGTTCTGCGTTTTTTTTCTACTTAAAAAAGTGTCATTTGTAAATCAATGTAACTTAAAAAAAAAAGTGTATTGCCATGTTTAATATTTACTCCCATACCTACGTTTTTTTTATTAAAGTGTATTGTCAATAGAAGCAATGCAAGAGCTTTTAGACACCAACACACTCGTTTATCATATTCCGACGATTTTTTTTTCGAACTCGTTACTAAGTTTCTAATAATAGTTTGAGTGTGCACCTCTCTTTTTGGTTGTGATAGTACGTTTCAAAAGGAATGCTAATATGCTATTTTTTGAGGGGGGGGGCAGCTCGATGTAAATTTTCAATGCAGACTAAAGTAATTTTATAAACTTGTGATCACTTGGTGATATAGCCAAACTTTACGCCAAAATGCTAGTCCGAATCTGGGGTCATTTTGCGTTATCGGAGATATTTAGCGAGATACCTATTGAATTAACACTAACATGTAAATGTTTGGAAAATGACTGTAAGTTAAGGAATTTTCTGTAACGGTTAAGGACAAAATAAAAGGGAAAAGTGAAGAAAATGAATTTAGTAAGGAGTTTCTTTATTTGAAAAAAAGAAACTTCATTCTAACTTTTTTTTGTTCTTGTATGTGTGAGTATATATTGGGACCCCCAGCTTCACTGAGATGACATCTGCTTCATGTCTGTTATTGATTATTCCAGAGAGAGAAATTGCAATCTATGAATGTCATAACGAAGTCTGTCGGTATATTGCATGTAGTTTTGTCTTAGCTCTGGTTTAAGGGTGTAACTTATACTGATAAATTTAACTTTGGTAGATTAATGGATAGAGCTTTTAATTTTGCAGCAAAATAAAGAAAGCATATTAATTTGTTATGCGTATCCATTGATGTTTTAGGGTATTTTTATATTGGAACTTTTGAAACGATTATTTACTGAAAAGTTTTTTTTTAGATTTAACAGTTCAGAGGGAGAGAGAGAGATAAAGGACCAGATTATAACAAAAGCACTAAAAGTGCAAACCTGCCAGTCATCGAAATGTGCCGTTCTTTCTTTGGCCATAAGACAGTACTAGTACCCTGTTTGCTGTACTTTGTCTAGTTTGCCCACCTATAAACGTGACAATTTTATTAGAGTAGCCAAGGGGTCATAACCCACATGAAGCAACAAAGTTTTACGTATGAACAATAAATGCAAGGGTCTAATGTTTCTTTTTAGCATTTATACTCGTATTCGAAAATTTTCAGATCACCCCCCCCCCTCCTCCCATGAAACATTTGTTGCTGCGTCACTGAATTAGATATCTCAACAATATTTGGTATCTTTTTGGTCTTTCCTTATGCCTTAGTAACCAAAGAAAAAATTTAGTGGTCCATCTTTTATCGTTTTTTCTGGGGCAGCACAGCTCCATTTTAACTCCTTTACACTGAAATTGAGATTGCCAGTTTTTGCATTTCTTTCTAATTCATAGGCTCCTCTTTCTGCCTCAGTTGCTGAATCCTAGAATGCCTCTCTAAATGATTCACTGGGTTTTTGCCTTTTTGGTACAGTTTTGCGGGTTAATGCTCATATTTTTGAAGCATACATTACACTTTTGTAATATATCATGAATTTGTTTTGTAAATTTTAATAATAGTGACATTGAAAAACACATGTTTTAAAGTAAATACTGGCTAAAGCATGATAGAAAACGTGACTTAAAGCTTTAAAATGTTTCGAGCTTGCCCAAAGATGCATATATTTTCAACAAACTTAAAAGCCAATACACGATTTCTGAGGCCTAGTCAAAATTTTCTCTTTACTTTTAAGCAGAAATTATTGTCTATAATTCAAGCAAATTTGTTTTCCTATGCATCGATAAAAGACCAGAGACTTAAAATCAAAACTGTAGGTGCCATAAATCGACACATCTTTTGCTGAGAAAGTGATTTACTATCCCATAACGTCTTGGATAAAAGGAAAAATCGTGGTTATATATATAAAAAAATTTAAACGTATCTTTAAAAATTTATGAGTGAGTTTCAGAAGAGAAATGCACTAGATGATGAATACAGCTGCATATCAGGAAATTTTATATTATTCTATCTTTTTTAGGAAAAGTGGTTTTCCAACATCATAAATCATCAAAATTACGAATATTTTAAAAGGTTGAACTGTGATAAAATAGTTGAATTTATATTCTTCTTTGGAATATTTACGTTAACTTTTATAGAGTAAATGGAATTGTTTAAGTTATATAGTAAGTCGGGTTACCACGCACGACCTAAGCGGAAACACTTGGGAAAACTGCTTTATCAATGAAAAATGAAAATAATGCCTAATACTTCTTTTGATGAAGGCCAAGATGCTTTGTTAAAGCGATTTGCACTAACAAATGAGAAATGAATTTTTATCATCAATAAGAAGTTCTGTAGAAAACTAAATGATCCTACTTTCCCGCATACCGACATAGGCATTATTGCATCTGGTCAATATTTTCTAATTTATCTGAGACTGTGAATCATGCCAGACACAGTTTTTTAGCATATAAAGCTGTTTTCTAAAGAGCAAAATATGCCTCTCTCATTTGATGAAATAGGCACGTAAAAAGTATACTCAAAATAAATAAAGTTTCAGCATCTTATAAACTATGCAGCTAATTATAGTTCTTCCCTAGAAAAAATCCTTAATAGTTTTGAAAAAAGAATTAAAAATAGAAAGCACATCAAAACACATTTTATCAAGAAAAAAAAACTTGCTCTAAATTAAAATATCTCGAATTTTATATTCAATCGGTTGCCAATAAGTATGAATAAATAAATAAAATGCTGTCTAAAAAGAATAATTACTGTTGGGAAACAAAATTATCTGCCAAGTAATAATCTAATATCTTTAAACGAGCAATTCTTGTATATATATATATATATATATATATATATATATATATATATATATATATATATATATATATATATATATATATATATATATATATTTCGGATCTCGAAAACGGCTCTAACGATTTCGATAAAACTTGGTATTTAGATGGAGTTTTGGTTTCTGAGTTCATCTACGTCGGCGTTTTTTCTGTAAAAACGCCAGTTTTCACAAAAAACCCCGTTTTTTTGTGCCATCATTAAGTAAGTTTGAGACGCTTTCTTTATCGCCATTTTCTGTATGAGTATTATCAATTGTTACCGTTTCATAGCAACCATCACGTTTTAATTTAACAATGAATTTCATAGTTAATCACATCAGCGCGAGTTTAAATTTTATGATATTTGGCAACGTTAAATTGTTATTGTTTTTTGAAATGTTAAAGCAAGGCTTCACTAGATAGTGTCTTATACAGGCTGTTTCATTTATTCAAAAGCCATGGGATAAAAGCAGTGGTGATTGTCCAGCAACATTTCTTCAATTTTATGGTAACTTACACGATATAAAAATCGGATTGTTTTACTTTTCAAGTAAAACAATCTTGAACTTTTAAAACTTGAGTATAAAAGTGTTACAGTTAGTTTTCAAACACTTTTTTTCCTCCTCAAGAGTGTTTAGTAACATATTTCAGGTAAAAAATCAATAAATACGAAACTCAATTTTCTTAAAATAATAAGTTTCAAAACAAAATTATATCTATCTAATATCTTTAGACGAGCAATTCTTGTATATATATATTTCGGATCTCGAAAACGGCTCTAACGATTTTGATAAAATTTTGTATTAAGATAAAGTTTTGGTTTTTGAGTTCATCTACATCGGCTTTTTTTCTGTAAAAACGCAAGTTTTCACAAAAAACCCCGTTTTTTGTGCCTTCATTAGAAGTTTGACGAGCTTTCTTTCGCCATTTTCTTTATGATTACTCTTATTGTTACTGTTTCATAGCAACCACGTTTTATTAGAACAATGGATTTCATATTTAATCACATCAGCGTAAATTTAATTTTTTATGGTATTTGGCAAACGAGTTTTGGCAACACGTTAGAATTTTATTGTTAAAAAGAGATTGATCAAAAGAAAGTTAGAATTGGGTGTGGGCCGCGTTAGTCCGATCGGTAAATCGTCGGACTCGTAACCAGAGGGTCCCGGTCCGATCATATAGAGGAAGCCCAGCCGATCAAAGATCCACCGTCTTCATTAATTTTGGCTGGGGGACGTTAAAAATGTTCATGGTCATAAAATCCTCCAAGTGAAACGATACCTCTGGGGGATGCTGGGCCAAGGGTTTGCTCGGCCCTTGGGCCTGGTTCAAAAATGAACAGAGCGCTCTTCAAGGCCCCATCCCGGTTAAACTACGAGTTGTGGTATGTACGGGGGGAACCTTGGAGTGTGAAGTCAAGTGAAAGTCAAAACCAAATGGAACCAAATGCGTACTGGAGAACATGGACTCTGCATCCATTCTCATCAACCCCTCCCGCGCTTTAGGCGTCAAATGAAATGAAATTGGGTGTGATTTTACGGTGAGAATGGATTAAATAAGGTTGTGTTTTTTTAAAACAAATTACGGCTGTTTTAAAAGCATAATTGCAACCAAAGGCTTAAAAATGCTTTTCAAGTATATCTAAATAAGTACTTCGCATTTTAGAAAAAAACACAAGTTTACAAACCTCTTTTTTTTAACCGAGCGGGCTCGGTCCCCTGGTACTAATAATAATAATGACAAAATAAAACAAATAAATAAATAAACAAAAAAATCATGACAAAATTTATTATAATCGAAATTAGTTGCAGCAGTTAACTAAATTAATGCAAATGATTACATTATTAACATGACAGACATTAAAATTAACTTTAAATTAGGAAAATAAGATTTTGCTTGGTTTTTTCTTATACTTAAAACTTATCCTACTAATAATCGAAAAAAATCGATTGAAAACAGTTAAAATTTACTGGAAGTTAAACTAGACACTTCTTTGCATACCACTGAATCTGAAAAGAATCCTACCATTGCACATAACTTTACACACTCCAGGGTCCCCTGTACCTACCACAACTCGTGGTTTAACCGGGAGAGGACCCTGGAGAGTGCTCTGTTCTTTTTGAACCAGACCAATTTGCCAAGTAAACCCTTGGCCCATGGAAAACAATGCATAGAGTAACAGAGATGGCCAAGTTATCTGTATGCTGAGTTACCGGGACTCTACTGGGTTAATTTTGAGAAACATATCCATCAGCTGAGTTTCCTCATGCCTTTTAATTAATTTAGTTTTACGTGTTATAAGTACTAAATGTGTTTTTAAAGAAAAATACCAACATATCTATTTTAAAGAAAATTTCAATCACTCTCCTAGTTTAAAACACATTTTGAGACTATTTCCGTTAAATATTTTTTCAGATTTTGAATAAATGTGTCAGTAAGAATTACTGATGTATAAAAAAAAAAGGAAAAGCTTCTGCTGCACATTTTCCCAAAATAAGGGTACTTTTCCTTAGTTTGCTTAAAATAACATTAAAATTTTGAAGCTAGATAAAATAAGAGCGAACAGCGAACTTTGTTGTTCAATGCAAGTATTTCCCTTCATTTTTGACGTTTTCTAAAAAAACAATATAGCACAAATAATTCTACCGAAAAATAAGTACAGACAGTCACGTTTTTAATTATATTACCAATTAGAAAAAGCAATAAATGTGGCTGGTTATTTCATAAATGCAGATAATTACTATTAACACACAGTAAAATACAATCCTAGATGCTTTTGATTTAATAGTTATCATACTGGAAAAATCTTACAATGATAGCTTGTTATTTTCTTTTGAACAGAGACATGGGAAGTTTTTTCGTTGAGTCGTCCATTTTTCTTTGTGCTTGATTGTAGATTATATAAGTTCTAAGAAAAAATACCATTGTTTATTTTTCCTTCAATGCTTTTAAAGTTACAAAATACTAGTCATTTGTCAAAATTTTAGTGCTGTCTCTTATTCAATTCAGTGGGTATTTTGTTGCTGTAGTTCTGATTTCGACTTTAAGAAAATTTGCAGCGTAGTTACTGTTGTCCCTAATGAAGCTTATATCTGTTAAGAAAGAAGTTTTTGACGAAATAAATAAAAATATAATATATTATTTCTCTCACCTGTTTTTTGTTTTAGCTAAGCGAGATCTTTTTTACTCCTTTATCGAATTCCCTAGTTTATTCTTCATTTTAAAGCTTATTGTGCCGCCTAATAACGAAAAATAGACCTATTGCATGCGAATTGTTTTCTATTTTTTGTCAGACTAGTGGCCCCTTGACGTTCGTCGCCTGCGGCGACTACCTCACCGTCTTCGGCGGCTCGATCACCAACCTGCTTCTGGTGGTTTGAAGTCAAATCGACTATATGCCACCGAATACGGCGTCCCCGCCGAAAAAGAAAATACCCCCCCACTCCCCATCTAGATGTAAGCATTGCCCTTAACTGAAATGCTCACATACCCTTTAAAAGCACAGTAACACTTCCTTTACAATTTAGAATAATTCGCCAAATAAATAAAAGAGACCCCCTCCCTCCCATCCTGATATAAAAAATGAAAAAATATGAACATAATTTAAAAACATAGTAAAATATCTAGCCCAAACAAAAAATCCAGCTCCTTTCCTTCGCAGAAAAAAAAAAAAACTCAAATACGCAATGTAATTTATATCAAATCACGTAATTTATATTTGTATGTAAACAAAATAAAATACCGTAAGAAAAATGACAACCTTTCTTAAATGTTTTTAAAAAAATAAGACAAGCAATTAACAAAACGAAGAGTCCCCGGTTTTACTTATCAAACACAACTTTGTTGGAAAAGTTTTGGAGCAGTTTGGTTGAATGTAATGACTACATTTTCGCTCGAGGTGAGCCATGAAAAATGGCTAAATTAGAATCACTTCTATCTCCTGTTCTAACAAACGGAGAGAAATGGAACAAACATCTTATTTTTCAGAAAAAAATCTCTTTCCAACGATATTTAACTTAAGGGGGTGGGGGGATTTTTTTGTCCCCTAATTTGGTAGAGTATGGGAAATTTGTTTAAAAAATTAATTAAAAACTAATTTGAAGTTAAGAAAAATGGCTCCGAGGTGCAAATCTACGGGGCTCAAACTAATTTTGTACCAAGTTTCAAGTCTGTAGGTGCTATGGGGCTGCCTGGACGCTAGCCGGCCACAAACATCCTTTTATAATATCTTAGAGCTTACTTTTTTTTAATATATGGAGAAAATAAAAACGCTTTTTTTTCTGGTATTTATTACATATTTATTCAATGAATAGCATCTAAAAATTAAGACGCGTTGGTGCTGTTCTATAGAGCATCGTGTTAGCAATGGTAATTGTATGAGTTTCAATCCGTGCCTAAAATTACCATTTTAATGGGTAGTTTTCTTCAGCAGAGTTCTAATCTAACATTTTATCATCATACACACTATTTCTCAGTTTTTTTTTACCAAGCCATATCTTTATTAATACTTCAATGAACTTCAAAACTAAAACATCTTTAAATTTCTCACAGTATATTTCTTTTTTTTTCTTTGGATACGCCATAGCTTTATTAATACTTCATCAAATTTCAAAAATTAAGACATTTTCAAAGATTTTTTTACGCCTATTAGAGAAAAATAAACAAAAAACTCGCATAAAAAATCGGTTTTTTCAATCCTTCTGTCAAGCGCGAATGCTTTATTTTGTTTGTCTTGATTCCTCTAAAAACCGAACTCTTACAATTAGACTTCTAAAAATCGAGTTCAAATTGTGGTACGTCTTTTTTTCAAGTCAATTAATGAAAAATAAAACTAGATAAGAGATATTTAAAAACATGTTTTATTTCTCTCTTAGTGTATTTAGAAATCACTTTCTTGACGACTTAAACACACATAAATATGACGATTAAAATAAAGAGAACTAAAATATTTCGGCATTTAAAATTAGTGGAGAAAGAAACGGTGAAACATATTTTTATTTAAGAATTTGCAAGAGTAGTTTTGTGAGAAATAGCGTTGGCCTCAAACTGTATGACATGTTTGCTCGGGTTACTCAAGACGAATTTTGAACTGGGGATCCTTATGCAATCCTATATCCCCGAAGATCAAGACGTCTTCTTGGCAGGATCCATATTGGTAGCTCTGAAATGTCATCTTGACACTGCGAGCTAAATCCAGCATATTTGCTTTCAACGCTCACCCTGTCGACATTAGGTTTCCACTGTTTGACCAACCAACATAAGGGTAGGATATGAAGTGTTGTTCGCAAAGAAGAGTTTCTGCATTTGTTTTTCAGATGCAATTCCTTCAGTTTTTATTTTGTCGGCACTTCTTTTTTTTTTGTTTTTAAGATAACGCAAGTTCTTTGACGTGCCACATACAGGGTGGTTATAAATCAACGTGAGGTGTTTGGAGCTCTCTAGCACGTGAACTACTAGGGGAAATATTGTCAAATTTCAAGGGTGCACATATCATACCATGGGATTTTGATTTCTGAAAAAAAAAAGTAGTTTACAAAATTTACCACCAGGGGAAAATTTGGGGCTGTAACAGTGTATTACTCCGAATATCGCGAGTTAAATTTGAAAAAATGCTGTGTACAGCTATGTCGCAAAGAAAACTTGATTGTTATTTGCAAATGAGGTTTAATATGATCACCGTAGAATTTCCGGTATATCCCCCAAGGTCGCCAGACCTCAATCCATGTGAGTTTTGGTTATGGGGATAGCTGTAAAGTGTTGTGTATCAAAGACATGTTTCTGATACATTTTAAAAGATATTGTAACTTTATAAGTAAGGGAAATCAATTCTGATACGTTACGAGCTGCCGTGGAAAATGTTATGCATCGTATCCAGTTCTTGCAACTTCACAATGGTGATCATATTGAATTACATTTGTAATAAAAAAGCCATTTTTGCAAATAAAATGGATGCATATTTTGTCAGTAGCATTTAATTCTTCGACAATCTGAGTAATACACTTTTGCAGCGCCAAAATTTCCCCTGGTGGTTATTTTTAAGCTATTTTTTTTATTTCAGAAATTGAAATCCCATGTGCTAATATGTATCCCTATGAAATTTGGCAATGTTTCCTCTAGTAGTTCACGCGCTAGAGGGCTCCAAACATCTCACGTTAATTTATAACCACCCTGCACTTTTTGATTTATCCGGAACACAGAAGAAGAAAACAATATCTATTTAATCAATCTGCATGGTAATAGTTTTTGAATTATACGAAATTTACTTTCATTTTTCTATTACTTGCAGAATATGGATACCATCAAAAAGATAAAGTACACGTTTATTTGTTATTTTAATAAAAAAGGATAAAGCAGCAAGTGATCGCTCCTTAGCCAGGGCTAAGGCAGAAACATGCAATACACTGCCAACTCGGTTATTTCATCCATGGATCGATCTCGCCTTGTGGTTTTTAGTAAACTAATGTATTTAAATTTAAGCGGGCGTTGTTTCTGCTGCTGTTTGGTACAGCTAACATTGACTGTATATAAAAGAAACGTAACAGAAAAATGCGGGTTTAAAACCCTTCATACCATTTGATTTCCTGGTCTATAAATATTTTGGGACAAACGCACAAAATGCTCATAATGTGTCTGATGACACGTGTCAAACGCAAGTTCACCTTTAATCGCATTGGAATATTAGCTATGTGCATTAAAAGGAAGTCAGTTAAAGGTTTTACCAATAGTATAAGGCTAAATTTTTAAATTCTTATTAACAATAAATAGAAAGGAATAACATTTTCTTTTCATTTATTCAGAGCAATGATGGAACCTCTCTCAGAACTATTCGAAACAGCGAATCAATTTAATATTCTGATTGAAGATATAATGCACGGAAATTCGCCACGGTGCTGCCATGAATAATGTAAATTTACAATAACTGAATGAATCCAGGGAAATAAAACTTGGAATCTATACAAAAATCATTGTTTAGGATTGAGATTTTAATCCTACTCAAAAGTTCTAATTATTTCGAGTGAAGTAATCCTTCTTCAAGCCCCCCCCCCTCTCCCACATGTATAGTATTTTACATGAAATAATACCTCTTCATACACATTTTATTTGTTCTTGAAATTTATTCAATGGAACAAAATGAAAATCATTTATCGAAATCGAAAGAGGTTGATCTATCGATTAACATGTAACATACATTAGTGTGTATAAAAACGCTTTTTTTTTTGGGGGGGGGGGGTGATTCAAGATGTTAAGTTGATAAGAAGCTGCCCTTACAGACCTACATATATCACAAACTTATTTATTTAAAAAAATGCCTTTCGCGCGAGGCCTAAAGTTTATACCTTTTTTTTAAAACTGCATTTTTTAAACTTTTGGAACTAAAGTTGCTATTAATAAACAATGAAAGTTTAAAATGATTGCGAAAAATGTTTAACTTTTATGCGCTATATTCATATTTTCCTCTTGGTTCTCAAAAATAAGGGCTTTTTAAATTAAAGTTACATTTTTAATTACGAGCAAATTAGTTGCCCAGTGCGGAATTAAACATGCACCGTTCATGCTGTTTCTTAGGTAAATACACCACCTGAATACAATAGCAAATCCGTCCGAACGTACAAATCAGTCAAAATTCGAAGTTCGGAAATGTTCAGGAATCTAATACTTTCTTCTATAAGGTATGGAAGAAAATAATAAGTGCTAAATTATTGGTATTTGAGGCAACGTTATTTCTTTCGAAAAAATAATGATATCTTCACTTTTGCTGAAATGAAGTATCATTAGTTTTGGGGTGTGACCTTTTTGTCTAAAAGTAATAAATTTAGCGGAAAGTATGGATTTTACATTTTCATCTTTAAAGTGTGCGCGCTTTTTTTTTTCACTCAAAAAAGGCGCCTGAAATAGAAGCGGAAATTGATTTCACTGCGAATAAATGTCCCTTGCTAGCGATTACGAGAAAGAAAAAGCGATTAGAGATCCTTTTTTTTTTTTGAGGCATAAAGTGAAACGTTATTTTAAATTTTTAGTGGGTGGGACACTCATTTTTTTCACCTTTGAGACAACATGTATTATAATATTGCAAAAAATATGTTGCGAGTTTCTATAAAAGGGTATGTATGGAATGTAACAAATTACCAAAAAAGGAGAGAGGTAGAGTAAGTCAAAATGGCAATAAAATTAACTGGTAAAATTCATTATATTTTATTATTTTAAAAAATGTTTTTTATTTATTTATTTTGGATTTATAAGTACTAATATTATATATTTCATTCAAATATTTTTTTTTGTTTATTTAAAGATGTGTGTGTGTGTGTTTTTTTTTTTTTAACTTGATGCACACAAGAGAAGTGGAATACATGCAGAAGCAGCGTGTTCCTATTTCAACTGAAAAACACATATTTTCGCAACCGTCAGACCTAGATGCGTAAAACCACGTGCAAAAGTGGTCAAAATACAATACAGTGTCAAGATGTTGAAAGTTTATAGGGGTAAAAAGAAAAGAAAAAAGAAATTTTCGAGTATAAAATCCAATTTTTCATGCATTTTCCTGTTGACCAGTGGTTTTAAGGTTCATGAAGATGCTTTTTTTTACGTTATCACAAATAGCTGAATAAAAAGGTGATGTCTGTTTTTCTTTTGACGTCGTTATGCATTTTGGGATTTATTGTACAGTCACGCTTTTTTTTCCACTTCTGTGAATTTGTAAGACAAAAATAATCGCAGACCTCGTATTTATCTGTTGAATTTCATCTTGAATTGGTTCTAGTTTCAGTTTTACTTTTTAACAAAAAAAAAAAAAAAAAACCGTTAAGAACTTAAAAATTTTGAAAAATTTCCCCCTCTCCATCTTTGACACAAGAAAATACGGCTTTTCAAACACAATTATTTACAACTGTGAACTTTTATCAAAGATGAACTAATGTCATAACACATTAGATTCATGCTATAAAATAAACATGCACTGCGTAAAATGGTCTATAATATAAAGCACTGAAAATGGCATTAATAATAAAACATAAAATTAAATTAATAAAATTTCAAAAGCATAAATATGCACTAATATAGCATATAATATACACTTTAAATGTTCAGTTACTTTTATAAAACTTATAAGAAAAAGATGACATGTATAAAATGTCGCAAATTATATTCTAGATAAATCATTAACAGCAAAGGATGCGAAGTCCGCAAAGGACTGCGTAAAAAGACCAGCAGTACAAAATACTGAAAATAGCATTAATAATAAAATATATAATCAAATTAATAAAATTTCAAAAGCATAATTATGCTCTAACATAGCATATAATATACACTTTAAATGTTTAGTTAACTTTATAAAACTTATAAAAAAAGATGGCATGTTCAAAATTTTGCAAATTATTTTCTAGATAAATCATTAATCGCAAAGGATGCAAATATAAACTGCATTTGCTGTTTTGAACAGGGTTCAATATTTCGGTTTGTAAAATATTTTTCCATTATCCTTTCAAAATAAACACTTGCACTGATCTTCTCTGCGTCTATGAGGAAACAATATCTTGCTACATAATCTACTATCCTTTACTTTTACAACCAGATTCCCCTTCGCATCTTCTAAAGTACCGACTGCGCCATTTTTCTCTATCAAAGGAATACTAGAATCCTGAAGAGTTTTTCGTCCGAACAAAGTTGAGTCAAATGAAATTTTCCGAAGAGAAATGTTTTCAAAAGCGGTAATGTGTTTGTAAAAAGGGTCCACCATTTCTGAGAAAATACGCTTTCTTGTTTAACCCATTTTTTCTGTGTTTCAAATGTGTTTTTGGTTCTTTTTCTTAATAAATAACTTTCAAAAAGAAACAAAATAGTAATAGAAGTTCACATTATTTCCAACGAAATATTCTTCGTGAAAAACTTCAATTTTATTTTATATACTCAATAGAAAATGGAAAAAAAAATACTTCTTTTGAAGCACTACAGCTGGTAAAGAATTAACTATTCTATCTAGCTCGAGAAATTTTGAGCAAACTTCACAAAACTTTCTGTTTTGAAAATAAGCTAAAACTTTTTTTTCCAACTATGTAAAAAGAAAACATGTACTTTATATCAGGGGAAAAATGTGTTACGTTAAAAGACAAAACTGGGTTTAATTGAGGTAACATATTGTTATTATTACCTTTTTTTTTTACCTTCACTTTACGAGTTACTGCCTAACATTAGACTCTCATTGGATGGGATTCTAAAATAATTTTTTAAAAAAAGGTAATTTCTGCAATATATTATAAATAGATGGCTTTTTTTGAAATACTTTTTATATTAAAAAGCAAAACTTAAAAGGGGTTGTTCAAACAAGAATTTTTCCATGCGTAAGAAAAATATTGATATAAAAAAATCAATGCCATATGAGTGGATGTTCAGTAGCCTATTGAGCCATACTTAGCGTGAATATTTGAGGTAATATAGGCAATCATTGAGACATAACATTCCGTGTCCTCCCCTTTTCGCCCTCCGGACGATTCGCCCTCCAACTCGTTAACAAAGAAGAAGGTGTGGCTATTTCAAATCACTGAACCGTATCTTAACCACAGGGATTTTGCTTTATAGCAGGGAAAAATTTAGGGATTAGTATGAAGTTGAAAAGTGGGGAACTGACGGACAAAGTTTCGTCTTGGCAGAATCGGAACGCGGCGCGGCGGATGACATCCCGCAAGCAACTTTATTTTTCGATCAAAAAGTAATCTCCCCGAGGCAAATATCTGTTTCGCGCAGTGTTCAGTGAATTATATGCTTAAATTTAGAGTTTCTGGTTGATTTTACAGTCTATTAAAATAGGGGTGGCCAACCTTTTTGAGAAGAGTGCCACTATTTGGGGGGGGGGGGGAGCTCCGCATGTCACTCCCAATTTTTCCAACAAGCTTTTTTTTTTTTTTTTTAATTTAAAAAAAATGACTGAATTTTTTTCATGCAAGCTTGAGTAGTGGAAATAAAAATGATAATGTACAAATAAAAACAATCTGAACTTAGGAGTTGTCGTTACTTTTATTGGTTCAGTCAGTTGGGTTATGCTCAAAACATAAATAAATAACATGAAACATTTAAAATTAAAAATTAAAGTCTGTACTCAATGTGGCTTAAAAAATTGTAATTTTTTTACCTTGTTATTAATTTTAGGATTAGTTCTTGAAAAAGCTAAACATAAATCAATAACATTATGCAATAAAGGGGGAAAAAACACTGAAAAATGAAGTGCTGATTCTTACGTAAAATGATCTTCTGAATTTAAATATAAACACTGTTTTCCCCCATCAAATCCCACTTTTTAAACAAGAAGTTCTGTCAAGAACTAAACGAGCCTACCTTCCCGTACATCGACATCGGCATTCTAACACCTGATCATTATTCTCTTGATTATCCGAGACTGAAAATTATGTCAAACATACCTTTTTAGCACTTAAAGCTGATTTCTAAAAGCAAAATATACCCCTCTCATCAGATGAAATAGACACGTAAAAAGTAAATAAACGAACAAATAAAGTTTTGTCGCACCTTTTAAAGAATGTAACTGTTACAGTTCTTCCGTAGAAAAAATCCTCAATCGTTTTCAAAAAAATAAATAAATAAATAAAAGTACAAAGAGGGTACAGTGAACAAACACATTTTATCAAAGAAAGAAAGAAAAAAAAAAAAAAAAAACTCGTCCGTTAATAAAATGTCTCGAATTTCACTTTTAATCCGTTGCCAGTTGTTAAATATAAATAAAGAATGAAATGCGCTCGTGAATAAATAATTTTTGTTACAAAAAAAATCGTCTGCCAAAAAAAAAAAATAAATAAATAAAATAAAACAAATGAATAAATAAACAAAAAAATCGTCTGCACAGTCAGTCTTTTTTTTTCTGATCCTGCATTTCCGCCATGATTGCGGAGTCGGAGTCGGAATCAGAGTCTTCACAGATTATTCAGAAAAGTACTTTACAAACATTATTTATCAAAACTATTTTCTTATAAAGTTAGGTTGAAGGAAATCCGACTTTAAGTTCAGCATCAACGTTCAACTTAAATTCCCCGTAGATGCCAATGTTAAATTTTTTTTCCGAATGGTTCAATATTGAACGAAAAATGGTTCAAATCAAAAAGCGAAATATGAAAATGAGCCTCACCGAGATCTTTCAAGCAAAAAAAAGTTTATTCCATTCGGACGGTTCACTCAAAAGTTAATAGGTGGGGAAAGGTTGCTTGAACGGTTCAATGCTGAACGAAAAAATGTTCAAATTGAAAATTTAAATACGGTAATGAAGTATCCTTGCTGAGATCCTTTGAACAAAAAAAAAAAAAAACATTTAAATCGGACTGTTCACTCACAAGTTATTAGGGGTGACAGCTTGCTTGAGCGGTTCAATGTTGAACGAAAAATTGTTCAAATCGGAAATGTAAATACGGTAATAAAGTATCCTTGATAAGATCTTTCGAACAAAAAAAAGTTTGTTGAAATCGGACTGTTCACTCAAAAGTTAGCATCGCGGGACAGGTTGTTTGAACGGTTCAAAGTTGAACCAAAAATTGTTCAAATCGAAAAACCAAATATGGGAATAAGCTGTACTTGCCGAGATCTTTCCAACAAAAAAAAGTTTGTCCAAATCGGAATGTTCATTCAAAAGTTATTAGGGGGGGGGGACAGACAGACAGACCGACCGACCGACACACAAATTCTCCATCTCAATACCCTACTTTCAAATTTTTTATTTTTCGATATTCATTTTTCCTTATTATTTCTTTTTGGCTTTTTTCGGACTTGGCGATATTTTTTTAACTTGGCGATATTTTTTGGATTTGGCAATAGTTTTTAGATACATTAATCCACTTTTAATACTTTTTTCGTCTTTCTTTTATTTTTAACGGGAAAGTAGGCTAAAAATGCTTTTTTTTACCAGTTTTACAGTCATTTTTTTTTATTTGAAGAAAAGAACATAATAGAAAAAGTTAGGGGGTGGGGGATAGACCTTCCTATATATTTACTAAATTCTTCAAAATCGACCTTTCTTTCCGGGGAATAATTTTAAGATGTTGTCACTTATTTATAGGTATAAAACCCAAGTACACTGCCCTGCAAAAGTTAAGGAACACGCTTTTCTACTGCAAAACCCTTTCACCAAGAGTTATGAAATAGTTGACCGAAGTTTTTTTTTATTTGGTAGACATAATACTGTGGCTAAGAGTATCGTACAAACATATTTTCAAGTTTTTAGGTGAAAAATTCAAGGAGTTATGACCAAAAAACAGTTTTAAATATGAATTTTTGAAATATATATCTATATCAATAAAAATGGATGAATGTTTGTTCTCTATACAAATCCACAGTTCGCGTCGAATTTTCATCAAACTTGACATAGAGGTTCTTTGATGCCCTAGAATTCTCATAGGCGGGGTCTTAAAGTTTTAAAACATCTAAAAAACTCAAATTCAATTTTTTTTGTCCGAAAATGTCCCTTTTATAGCAATCAAGCCTATTTTTGTTGTAATCGAGATATGCCTTTTAGCATTCAAATTGATAGAACTTAAGTGTCCGTGCGAGCAAAAGCAAGCAACTGAAATGTGAAATCTGAGTCACCACGTGCTGATAAGGGGGTCGGGGTGATGGTGTCACGAGGTCGTAGGGACTGATAGGGAAAAATAATCCCTGCGCCATTTCCCTTCCTACTCTGTAGGGAGATCACTGAAGCGTGAGGGTACCTCACCTGGCAATCATTCGGAGGGCAAAAAATCCAGAGGGCCAAATATCCGTAGAATTTAACATTCTACAATCCCGGAGGGGGGGGGGGGTCATCTCGCACCTTGCTGTAATGTGAAATATTGGCTTTTGGGAGCCCTGAAATGAGTGGCAACACATTTGTCTGAAGCATGCTGCAAACGTACTATTGGGATGCCATGGTGTTGTGGATCAACATGTGGCCATATTTTGGGTACGATAGCAATCAAAAGCGTCTTCCCAGCTATGGGTGCGCTGTGTATCTGAAAGGCGTAAGCACTATGAAGGCGTTCACAACTGGGTCTTTACAAGCATACGCAATGGTCATCTTTTCCCGAATTGAATCTGGATTGGTTCCTGAACACGATCTGGATCCATTCGAATGCAGTTCAAGGTCATGACGTGACACTACTCCAAATTAAGACTACAGTGGGAAGAGCATTAATCCTGCGTTTGTTTTCATTGGCACACCACGTTGGCAGGTGGGGGGATACTATCGGTTGTCATGGCTAATGATACATAATCACTCCTACTATCCGCTTGCATTATGACAGCCAAAAAGTACGTTTGTGCCACGCTGCAGTCACGTGTTTTTTGCACAACTAGCAGCTTTTTTTTTAACGAGACAATGTGCAGTCTCACACAGCTAGGGGTGTCAAAGAACTTTCTCTTCCATGTTATGATAAGTAGGCTGCTCGATCCCCTAACTTCGGATAGATCAACCACATCAGGGATTGCTTAAGACTGTAAGTTCGACAACCTACAAGTTTGATTGAGCCAGTGGCGCGTTTAATTTTTGTGAACGACATGAGTGACTTGAATTTATATTAAATCTTTGCTTTTCATTTCAAGTGAATTTTCTAAAAAATAATTTTAATCTTTTATAAACTTAAAACTATTTTCGGTTTTCAAAAAATTATATGCTTACCGGTATAGAAAATGCATATTTTTATGACAGTGACTGTCTGTTCTAATTCTCTCTCATCAATATTACTTATTTTTGCTAGAATTATTACAGGATAAATTGAAAAATAAAATTGTGTTCCGATTGATCCCTATCTGCGGGGTGAATCGGAACATCGCTAAAAAATTGTTTTCCTATATATGAATAACCAAGTCCGAAGCTTTTACCCAGAAAACGAAACTTCTTCAAAAAAAAAATCGTTCAAGTGCTTTTTTTTTATGACCAAAGCTGCTAAGTGTTCCGATTCCACCGTTTTATGATATTAAAAAAAATATGCATGAATACACATCAGGTACGATTTTTAAAATATAAAAATTATACATACGTATTTTTTTTTTCGGACTGCTGACTTTCAAAGACCTGTTAGTTAAGATCACGGTATCTTCCTTCGTTAAATTTATTACTGTAGGAGAACGATAAAAATGTTTTCAGGTTTCTGGTTGGCAACTGTAAATTTTATTCAAGGAATGAGCTTTTGCGCGATAATCTTTTTAAAGATTCTTCAGAAAGTTAAGCTTCCGTGAAACAAGGTCTGTAATCCCTGAAAGCGGCGATTCGCTCGCTAAAATCTGATTACGAGACTCCAGTAATAATTTAAGACGTAAAATATGTTGTTTACCAGATACGGCTTTTGTTGACGGCTTCCTAATTGTTGAGATAAACGATCGATTAGAAATTGGGACTTTGCTCTTTAAAGCATAAATTTTTGTTTATATTATGTTTAGGTTATTCCATTATCATTATAAGTTTAACCACTGATATTCCGGCGTTTTTAACTAAATGTTTGACCATGGCTACCTGCGATCTTAAAAGGCTAGCCAGACGCGGCGGAGATCAAAGGAAATTTCGTACAAGCCGAAGTTACCGTTGTCGCCGCTTGTGGCGCTGATCTCCTAGGGTTGGTTTGAGCGTTTTTCTGTGTTAACAATCTAGATTTCGCTTTGCTTTTCAGTGAAAACCGCGTTATTTCTTTCAAGTGATTTTTCTGTTCATGCATTATTCATCGAAACACATCCTACGATACTCGATTACATATTAATTTCATGTGTTCTTTTTTTTTTTTTTTCTGAATGTTGTTTTAGAGTGTCTTTGGCAAAGTATTGACGAAAATCATTTTCATTCTTTTCGCAGGCACTTTTTTTTGTATTTTAATTCCGAATTGAAGGAGGAGGTCAGAGGGGGGGTCAATTAAAATACACTTTTGTATTTTAATTGACTCCCCCTCCTCCGAATGGGGGGGATTCCGAATTGGGGGAAGGGGTCAGAGGGGGGTCAATTAAAACACAGTTTTGTATTTCAATTGACCCCCTCCCCCGAATTGGGGGGGAATTCCGGATCGGGGGAGGGGGTCAGAGGGGGTCAATTAAAATACAGTTTTGTATTTTAATTGACCCCCCCGAATTGGGGGTTGATTCCGAATTGGGGGAGCGGGTCAGAGGGGGGTCAATTAAAATACACTTTTGTATTTTAATTGACCCCCCTCCCGAGAATGGGGGGGAATTCGGAATTGGGGGAGGGGGTCAATTAAAATACAGTTTTGTATTTCAATTACCTCCCTCTCCCGAATGGGAGGGAAATTCCAAATTGGGGGAGGGGGGTCAATTAAAACACAGTTTTGTATTTTAATTGACCCCCCCTCCCCCGAATGGGGGGGATTCCGAATTGGGGGAGGGGGTCAGAGGGAGGGTCAATTAAAATACAGTTTTGTATTTTAATTGACCCCTCCCCCGAATTGGGGGAGGGGGTCAGAGGGGGGTCAATTAAAATACAGTTTTGTATTTTAATTGACACCCCATTCGGGGGAGGGGGGTTTTTGAAACACAAAACTGTATTTTAATTGACCTCCCTCTGACCCCCCTCTCCCAATTCCGAATTCCCCCCATTCGGGGGAGGGGGTCAATTAAAATACAAAACTGTGTTTTAATTGACTCCCCTTTGACCCTCCTCCCCCAATTCCGAATTCCCCCCATTCGGGGGAGGGGATCAATTAAAATACAAAACTGTATTTTAATTGCCCCCCTCCCTGATCCCCCTCCTCCAATTCGGAATTTCCCTCCCATACGGGGGAGGGGGTCAATTAAAATACAAAACTGTATTTTAATTGACTCCCCTCTGACCCCCCTACCACAATTCCGAATTCCCCCATCCGGGGGAGGGGATCAATTAAAATACAAAACTGTATTTTAATTGACCCCCCTCTGACCCCCCTACCCCAATTCGAAATTTCCCCCCCATTCTGGGGAGGGGGGTTTTGAAATAAAAAACTGTATTTTAATTGACCCCCTCTGACCCCCCTCCCCCAATTCCGAATTTTCCCCCATTCGGGAGAGGGGGTCAATTAAAATACAAAATTGTATTTTAATTGACCCCCCTCTGACCCCCTCCCCCAATTCGAAATTTCCCCCCATTCTGGGGAGGGGGTTTTTTAATACAAAACTGTATTTTAAGTGACCCCCCTCTGACCACCCTCCCACAATTCCGAATTCCCGCTCTGTTCGGGGAGGGGGTCAATTAAAATACAAAACTGTATTTTAATTGACCCTCCCTCTGACCCCCCTCCCCCAATTCGGAATCCCCCCCATTCGGGGGAGGGGGCGCCAATTAAAATACAAAACTGTATTTTAATTGACCCCCCTCCCCCAATTCGGAATTTCCCCCCATTCGGGGGAGGGAGGTAATTAAAATACAAAGCTGTATTTTAATTGACCCCCTCTGACCCCCCTCCCCCAATTCGAAATCCCCCCCCCATTCGGGGGAGGGGTTCAATTAAAATACAAAACTGTATTTTAATTTACTCCCCTCTGACCCCCCTACCCCAATTCCGAATTCCCCCCCCCATTCGGGGGAGGGGATCAATTAAAATACAAAACTGTATTTTAAGTGACCCCCTCTGACCCCCCTCCCCCAATTCGAAATTTCCCCCCATTCGGGGGAGGGGGTCAATTAAAATACGAAACTGTATTTTAATTTACTCCCCTCTGACCCCCCTCCCCCAATTCCGAATTCCCCCCCATTCGGGGGAGGGGATCAATTAAAATACAAAACTGTATTTTAATTGACCCCCTCTGATCCCCCTCCCCCAATTCGGAATTCCCCCCCCCCATTCGGGGGAGGGAGGTAATTAAAATACAAAACTGTATTTGAATTGACCCCCTCCGACCCCCCTCCCCCAATTCCGAATTCTCCCCATTCGGGGGAGGGGGGTCAATTAAAATACAAAACTGTACTTTAATTGACTCCCCTCTGACCCCCCTCCCCCAATTCCGAATTCACCCCCATTCGGGGGAGGGGATCAATTAAAATACAAAACTATTTTAATTGACCCCCTCTGATCCCCCTCCCTCAATTCGGAATTTCCCTCCCATCCGGGGGAGGGGGGTCAATTAAAATACAAAACTGTATTTTAATTACTCCCCTCTGACCCCCTCCCCCAATTCCGAATTCCCCCCCATTCGGGGGAGGGGATCAATTAAAATACAAAACTGTATTTTAATTGACCCCCCTCTGACCCCCCTCCCCCAATTCGAAATTTCCCCCACATTCTGGGGAGGGGCGTTTTTGAAATACAAAACTGTATTTTAATTGACCCCCTCTGACCCCCCTCCCCCAATTCCGAATTTCTCCCCATTCGGGAGAGGGGGTCAATTAAAATACAAAACTGTATTTTAATTGACCCCCTCTGATCCCCCTCCCCAAATTCGGAATTTCCCTCCCATCCGGGGGAGGGGGGTCAGTTAAAATACAAAACTGTATTTTAATTGACCCCCCCCCTCTGACCCCTCTCCCCTAATTCGGAATTTCCCCCCATTCGGGGGAGGGGGGTTTTGAAGTACAAAACTGTATTTTAATTGACCCCCCTCTGACCCTTCTCGGACTCCCCTCCCCCAATTCGAAATTTCCCCCCCATTCGGGGGAGGGGGGTTTTTGAAATACAAAACTGTATTTTAATTGACCCCCCTCTGACCTTCCTCCCCCAATTCCGAATTCCCTCCCTGTTCTGGGGAGGGGGTCAATTAAAATACAAAACTGTATTTTAATTGACCCCTCTCTGATCTCCTTCCCCCAATTCGGAATTTCCCTCCCATCCGGGGGAGGGGGGTCGATTAAAATACAAAACTGTATTTTAATTGACTCCCCTCTTACCTCCCTCCCCCAATTCCGAATTCCCCCCCCCCATTCGGGGGAGGGGATCAATTAAAACACAACACTGTATTTTAATTGACCCCCCTCCCCCAATTCGGAAGGACGGCCCTGCATCTAACTGCATTTTAATTGAACTTTTACGTTTTCTTCGGCGCTTCTATAAATGTAATTTTAGAAGAATCAGCTTTCCTTTTTGCAACTCTGGTTAAACCGGAAGTGAGGAAAATGCAATCCTTTAAATAAATGATTGTCTCTCGAATATATAAAGCTATCTTCTAAATCAGATGTCAACGTAATGTTTCATGTAAATGTAGTTTCGAAGACTGCATGTGTTATGACTTTTAAACAATCTTTAAATTGTTTCATGTGCTTTATAAATGTTTTAAACTGTGAACACATAACAACACTATGTATTTTAATGTTTTTTTTTTTTTTTTTTTCATCAAGACTGAAACAGTTTTACTCCTAGAAATCAAGTCTTTACACGCATGTTATTACTATACCTTTCCCTTTAAAAAATCTCACCAAACCCTAGAAGATCAGCCCCAAATGACTGATGTGGCAGAAAATGTGAGTTCTGCTTGTACGCTCTTTTTCGCCCGTCTGGTTAGCCGCTTTAAGATCGCAGGTAGCCATGGTTTGACAGAGATGCCTTGAGAGAAGTGAAGAGATGTCTGATTCATACCAGTCGATTTTCAGGTGCAGAATGCTATTAACTCAAAATAACGGAATGAATTCAGTGCTCATATTTTAAATCAGTCCTTTTTTATATTTCATATAAGAATACACCCGTCACCATATACATACATACATTCATGCAAACAAATATACTTATAGACATACAAATACATATGTACTATGTACGTATGTTTGAAATGATACGTCTTTTGCTGTATATATCTTTTCTGCAAGCAAATATGTTATATATTTTTACTCTTTCAAATTCAAAACCATTTTTTCTCAAAATAATACTTTCGAAGCCACCCAAATATATTTTTTAAACCAATTAAAGCACAAAAACTATTTTTGAAAGAAAAAGTGGTTTTTAATTGATAAAGGTGTTGAAAATAGAGTTGAAAATAATGCTACATTTAGCTCTCCGTATTTATCATAATTCGGCTTTCAATCTCTAAAGTTGACTCAGATAAAACATTTTACGGAAATAGAGAGAGATATATGCTTAAAAAAAATATACTGTCTCTGAAAAATATTCTTATTATTTAAAGATATAAATTATTTATAAAGTATAAAAAGGTAAAGAAATGCCTCTTTTGATAAAGCAATGCTTCAGTGTCAGAATACAGCGTAATTTAACTCTAAAAATTACAACTAGAGCATTAAACTAAAGAGACATAACATACTATAGCAATAACGGTAATAATAATTAATGTTTATAGCCGTAGGGGGTTGGGAAATGTCTGGTTACCATTTTTGCAAGGAATTGGTAGAGTCATTGTTTATCTTACTCTGATTCTTTCATTATTATAGATATTTCCAGAAAACATCAATTATATTTTCTCTCTTTGTGCAGGAAATGTCAACTGGTTATGTCAACTGTTATGTTATTCAAAGAAATGATATTTATTTATTTTTTGAACAGCAGTTAGTGCTAAAATATTATTCCCCTACTAGTGGGTGAGAGAATGACGAATTCCATTAAACTAATTTATCGTAATGAAACCTAACTGATATTTGAGTTTATTATCACACATTTATTCATAAACAAGGAAGTAAGAAATGATCAGTGTGTTTTAATGCATTATTTTATTTTTTTTTTTAAATTTGAAACCTGATGTGAGAGGATGACGGAGGCACAGAAATTAACCTTTATGCTTTCCAATGAGTTTCATGAACAAATTTTAATCAATTATAGACTAAAATAAGCCGCAGTATTTTTCTGGGTTGCCAACTGTGAATTAGTAAGCTTTTTGTTAAAAAAAATATTTTGGTGCGATTCTGAGCAGAAAATTTGCTGTTGTGAGGGAATGAAGCTACCCGATGAAGACTAACTTAATAATACTTACGTGAGCTGTTTTTAATGAAAATTTACTTTTAAATGTTTTTTTTTAACTTAACTTAAAAAATATGACTCAAATAAACCCACAAAAATGTAAACACATTCCTCATTTGCTTCGAAAAATTTTTTGTTTGTAAATTTTTTTAAAACAGTGGGGACAAGTGAAGGCACGACGTTTTGGTACTTTAGACCAGCGTTTCTTAAACTGTGTTCCGCGGAACCCCAGAGTTCCACAAAGATCACGGAAGGGTTCCGCGAAACTTTTCCTCCCTTCCTTTCATAATATTTGAACTAAGTTCTCAAAAGTTCCAGCAACGAAAATTAAAATCAAAACTTAAAATTTGAAGCAACAACCCTGTCTCCTGTTCACTTACCGAAGGAAAAATCGGTGATAGGGGGGGGGGGGCTTAAAATACGAAACGGTTTAAAAGAGAAATAAAAACAAGGGTTCCGCCAAAAAAGTGGACAGCAAAAAGGGTTCTACTTGTAAAAAAGTTTAAGAAACGCTGCTTTAGACCATTGAAATTTTACTTGTATTATCTTGTTAACCTCTATTTGGGAAAAAAATGAACCCCCAAAATCATATATAAGTTAGAAAATATCAGGCAAATTATAACGAGGATATGAAAATGACGATTTCTGTGAGAATAACCGATATGTTTTGCTTAAAGCCTAATTTGTTCATTTTTTTTCGAAACTTAGGTACCGATAGATCAAATGACTTTCTTTCTCTGCTGGATATTTCTCGTTTTCAGTTAAAGAGGTGACGCATCTTGAGGTAAATTTCAATATAAATAAATAATTGAATGCCTTAACTAGCACCGATTGAAAAATTAAATTTAAATAGACATTTATGAGTTTTAGTTTCTTACTTTGCTAAAATGATGAATAAAATATATTTTGGAGAGAGACACAAGTTGAAAATGTCAGCGTTTGCTTTCATTGCATTCAAAATAATCATTTCTCTTATACTCAGCATTACCTTTAATAGTTTATAATTTAGTATTTATTTTATATTCGTATACAGCCTAACGCTTTCAGCCATAGATCATTTCTCTTGCGCTTGTATTTTATAAAGACGTACTCAAACTATTTCGTTACCTCTGTTTGTAAAAATTGAATTGCTCCTCTGAGAAGTCACATCAGGACAAAGTAACAGCATTCATTATTCAAAGGGAAAGACGTGTTGCTTCAACATAAAGCGAAATGTACTGATTATTTCTCCGTCTCCAAAATCCAAGTGCAAATACTTTAGAGGAAACAAATGTGCAACAAATGCATTTTAAAAGATACAATTTGTTATTCCATTCCATTACTACGGAATCACTTGCTTCAAGTAAATTTTTTAACAGCGCAAATACTTTGATTTATATTGCATTGCTAAGCTTTCAATGCTTAAGAAGTACCAGAAGTTCTGCCAAAGAGGGAACAGTCATTTAATAATGCATCTGTGTCTTATATTGAACTAAACAAAGAGAAAGTCTTGTTTTAATGATTTATTATGCTTTCTTAAGAACGTGTTTTTCCCTCCCGTTTCCTTTAAAGTTTTCTGAAAATATTTTTGTATACTTCAAGCAATTAAAGTCTTACATTTTTCGGCATTTACCCTGCAACTGAAACTCAAAATATTCCATATTCATTGAACCAGCAAACGTTCTTTAGAAAAAATAGATCACGGAATAGGTACATTATATTAGAAATGAAAAGGTTTTCCATACTTTTTATTTTTTTAAGTTCATGAAATTTATAGAAAAAAATGATAATAAACATTATAAATAAACGTTGCATGCAACCTTTTCATCAAACCAAGGTTTTTCTTTATACAATAAACTCCCGATTGCAACGACAAAGAACTTTTTGTCTGTATTATGGTTCAAATGATAAAATTCCTACTGATTTTGGATGGAGAAAAACGAATATGTAAATCTTTTTTTATTAGCTCTTGTTTTCAAGGTACACTAAAGCCCACTGGAGAAATATTCACAATAACTACACAGTAATTTACTCCTTACAGTATACAATTAGATTACACACTGTAGAATATTTTTTTTTACAGCATAATACTGGCAGCTGAGGTTCCAGTTCATAGCTGTAAAATACACAGCATTGAACTGTAAAATTGCTAATTTTAATTTATTACTGTGCAGTTACAGTTCTAAACTGAAACCTCTGCTACCAGTATTGTGCTGTAAAAACAAAAGTTTATTTTTTGAAGATCATCGTTGCTTCTCTAATCTGCCGGTTCTTGTTTGTTTTATTAAGTATCTTTTACATGTTCCAAAAAGTTTTGAAATATTCCGTACTGTCCTTTCTTTAAAAATTATTATTTTTAATGTTATTTAGATGCTCTTTATCAACACCAAACTGATTACTAAAAATAAAAAAGTGTTATGATTCATAGCAATCATGTAACTGTTCAGCTGAGCGAAATTAAATAGTATGCTTCGGTACCCAAGTAGCACACTTCGTTTTTTAAAGGTTGTAAAATGGTTATTAACGTTGTAACAACCGCTTAAAAACGTTTATAAAACGTTTAAAGGTTATTTGCTACCTGGGTAGATTCAAAAGAATGTCTGACTTATATGCTTGATCTTGTTCCCTTTTCTCAGCGTAGCATTATCTAAAAAAAGAAAAATTTATGTTTGCATTTATTGAAAATACGCACTTCTACTTTTCGTCTATTGGCTTAAAGTATTAAGATCTCACTCTTGTAAAAAAGTTCAATCCCGATAGTCGCAAAGATATAGCTTACATTGTATTTCATGTAAAAATATTTCTCCAACATTGTAAGACTCAAAAAAAAAAAAAAAAAACTGAAAAAATATACTTGAAGTCGATAAAAGTACTTCTGCTTTTAGATATTACATTGATATATAATGGTCCTAGACACTCAATAAATATACAAAAGCATTTCAGAAAAATGGCTGATATTTCACCACCTATATAAAAGAGTGAAAAAAGAAAAAGGAAAGATAGAGAGGAAGATGTCAAATATCTTTGAACGCACTGTAAGTTCCAAAAGGCTTACTAGTAGGATTTTTATACGCTATGTAAACAATATTTATATTTTCTTTCTAGATTTCTTTCCCTCCTGTGGGATACCCTAAGATTTTAAAAAAAAAATACCTATCTGCTGAAAAGTGGAAAAAAATATTACAACTTTAAATCTTACATATGCAACTTTATACGATTTAAGGTTGCAATACTTTTTGTTTTTATGAATTGTGTGACTCAAAACTCGGGTTGTTTTATCTCAAAATGTATTTCTTTAGAAAGGTTACAGTGGACAAGGCCCAATCTGGTGCCATAGGATACATTAGATTCGTTTATTACAATTATGGAAAAATTCGGTAAAAATTGAGTTTTCGGAGAAGCTTTAATTAATTTAGGAAATTATCAGACACGCTCAAGTTTTTCCAAGGGAGAGGGGGGGGGGGGCAAAAGGTGCAAACACAACGTAATTTCATTGGAAAAAAAAAAAAAAAAAAAAAAACGACGCCCACTTTTGTACAACTTTTATCCAACGCACCAATGCATCTTTAATTTAGGATGCCATTCAGTGAGGTAATGTTTCATAAAAAACATTAAAAAAAAAAAACGTTTTTTAACACAAAAAGCAACTTTTAAGCAGTGCATCTAATTTCCATAAATATCCAGTAAAATGAGCAGTAAAATGAAGGATAAATCACGGAATTTAGAGGAATCTCTACCGTGGTACAGAAAACCTCTCTATAGAAATACTGTACAAGATTTGTGGAAAAGTTTTTTCTCTACTTTAATATAATTGCATGTACCTTCTATTACAAAACCACTATCCATTTTCGTACTTGGTTCATTTTAGCATTTTTTCCCCCTTAAAGCCCTATCGGGAAATTATACAATTCAGAGCGTAAATGATACTTCGATTACGAATGCTTATCGGCTCGAAATTCTACGAGATTGCTTCCAGCCGGTTCGACATGTCCCGACGAAAATAAACAATTTATTGACTCCTGATTAGACCCCAGGTTCTAAACGAATGATTCTTTGCACTCTTCCGTCTGGCGCTAAAAGATTGAAATTCGGGTCCCGGATGTACCGTGCAATCAGCGCCACAGCGTGAGTTAATTTAATTTCCGAACCAATTTAGTCTCTTTGTGCGGTCGTTTATTATCTTTGGAGTTTCTGTCACCGCTTTGGCGCCGAGCAACTTTCCCGGATTTTAATCAGCAGGTCCGGTTGGTTTTATGTTAATAAGTTTGAGACTTATAATTCGAAACGTATTAATTGGATGCTGACACAATTCCTGCCTATTGTAAATGAGCAAGTTGGAGACATATTTACGAAATTTGTAATGTTTCGGATTGAGATACATTTTTGAATGCAACCAAGCAAGTGTGCACTTTTTAATGAATTCCAATAAATATACATTTGGCGTCTTACATCAGCCTTGCTTTCAGAGAACATTGCGCGGTGCTCTTTTTAGAAACTTTAAATTTGTAGAAATGCAATACTTGTCTTCAGTAGACGAGAATAGGTATCAGTAAGGATTATATTGTTTGCATTTTGACCTATGAAGTTTTCTAAGAATAATCTCCAAAGCTTGACCACGAAGAGATGGTACGTAACCTTGCGCCAGAAACGAACCGCATCACTTTATAATAGGTAGGGTGAACGAGAAAACTACTTTTTTATTTTATTTGTTCCTACATTATCACTCTGATGCTACCTATTATAAAGTGATGCAGTCCGTTTTCGCTTCAAGTTCACCCGCCGTCATGACTGTGTCGCAGAGATTAGACTCACGGCCTCTTAGGTTTGTACTCTATGTAAATATAAAAAATTAAATACAGTCGCTGTAATGATGAATGTACAATCCAAGTTGATGAAGTGTAGTATCTAAGAGTATTAGAAAACCGGAAAACTTAGTTATTCATCAAGCACTTTTATGAATCATGAAAAACCGTATAACAAAGTGCTGAAGAGCTATTTTTCGTTATAATTAGTGGCAAACTTTTCAACCAATTTACTTAATCGGCTTACAAATCTATAGACAATAGCGCGTGAAGTATAAAAAAATATTGTTAAAATTAGTTTGACAGTTGTAAAATATTGCATCAAGTTTTTTTTTCAAATAACCGTATTGATAATAAAAAACTACTATTCTTTTTTAAAATTAGAAATCTATATTTTTGAGGATACTCATCATTCAAACCCTTAATCTCTTTTCATCGTATATAAATATATATATATATATATATATATATTACGTTTATAAAATCAGCCAGTACCTAAACTTGTTTTTCATAGGAGAGTACTTGATGTAGACTAATCCATCACTGCCGCTTCGACGTTATTTGTTTATGTGATGACTGATGATTTGTAAAGCGAAATAATACGTGCTATCAATTGGGCATTAGATCACAGCTGATCTAATGCCAGATGATCAAGCTAATGGCCGCTATATGATAAGAAGAAAGGGGTGCTTCGTCTTCTATAAACAATCTAAAACTTTTTTGTGCAATCTTTACGCTCTTAAAGTTTTGCTTTTTTCATTTCTTAATTTAACGTTGAAATGATTTCTTTCTCAAAACCTTTGCTCTTTGTAGTACCGAAAACAAGCAATTCGCTTTTTGCACAAGCAGTAAGATAAACTATTTTTTGAGGCAATAAAATAATCCATATATAACGTAATGAATTCTTTCAGGAAGTACCAATCTATATATCGTCGCCACCATGGTAAACTAACGAATGTGAAAATTGGCACTTTTCGGTTGAGCCAAAACACTGCAGATAACTTATTCCCACCTGACGTGTTTGGTTATTTTCAACTTGTAAACTTTTATAGACATTTTTAAGTGTATAAGTATTGTTCGAAGGTATCATTTTAATTTTAATTATTTGTAAAATTTGAACTTTAAAAATGAATTTGAAAAACGCGATTTTTCACATTCGTTAGTTTAGCATGGTGCCGACGATATGTTGCTTGAATGAAGTGAAAAGGGGGCGCCCCTAAGGCAGCGCAAGCACTGCGACCACAGGTCTATTGTACTATCCCCGTTAGAAGTTTGTCTTATCCCCTAAAAGAGCCCAATAGCTGAAATGAACGTAAGCAGATGTCTAACAGGAATGCTAGACAGTTTCATGGGGATCTAAACAATGGTACCCCAAATGTTCAAATCTGTAGGCAGAATAAAAATCACATTCACACAGAACATAACCTGAACTTTCATCCGCCTCAAGGCAGCCTCTGCAAGCTGGGTCATCAGTGATACCCAACAGGTTTAGGTGTCTATTAAGAGTGCAGTGTCCGGTGAGAAGTCCAATGGACATCTTAATCTCTTTTCTGCTCAAACTAAGTAGCTCCCTGGACCTCAGCCAGAGTTGACGTTGGTTGAGAGATTTAGCTTGTCTTTGTGAGTCAGACTGAAGCCACCTGGCATATGAGTCATTCATAAGCAGGTTTCTTATAGTATTCCTGACTTTGTTATAGGGCAAACCAATAGCAGGTTCAGGACCTACGAATGACATGTTGGAGCCTGATTTGGCAAGCTGATCAGCAACTTCGTTTCCATCAATGGTACGGTGGCCAGGGACCCAGTAGAGGGTAACCTTGTTCTTGCTGGCGAGCCTAACCAGTGCATTGTGGAATTCCCAAACTGACTTGGTAGTAAAGCAATAGCTATTGAGGGCTTTTAAGGCGGCTTGACTATCAGAGAAAATTTTTAAAACCTATATGTTGCTTTCTCACAGACATAGATATTACTGTCTGATCTTCTTAGGTAAAACTTTCCGCTCATTTACGCATGCAACAGGTCTTTTCTGATCCTACTAAAATAGGGATGTTAGGTAAGATAACAATAAGGGGAAGAAAAATAAAAAGCATTTTGAGCCGTATCAAACAACGTGGAACTAGGCTAATAGGCTAATTTAGTAGAATATGCCAAAAGTGTATAAAAAATGCAAGTTTTAAATTGAAAACTTCGGAAAGTTATCACCCACAACCCATCTACCGTTTTTTAAGTGAAACTGTTCGCGAGTCCTAGGCACGGTCTTTACGGACGGGCAGTAGATACGCAGTTCGGATGACAACAGTATTGTTTCCGCTTCTTTGTAATACACTAACATTATAATCATTAAAACCCCTCATAATACAATTTGTAAGAATACAGTCGCACACATTTACACGTGTTCCCAATCTTCTGTTTTATGTATTCAGGCACATTAGTTACTGTAATTGTATATGTTTTTGAGTCCACGAATTTGACCAAAACAATACAGAAAGACGCCTTTTTTGCCAAATTTAATTTCTTTCCCACTTTCATCGAGTTTAATAATACACTGTAAAAATAAATGTGGTTCTACAGCAAAATACAGATAGTTTTAAAGTAATAAACAGTAAAAATAGATAATTTTATCGTAATAATCTGTAAAATTGCAACTTTTACAATACTAAACTATAAAACTACTAATTTTACAGTAATAAACTCTAAAATTGCCAATTAAACAGTATATTACCATGCATTTTACAGTTTTAAACTGGAACCTCTGCTGCCAGTATTATACTGTTGTTTTTACAATATAATACAGCTTAATTTTACGGCAATAAACTGTAAGATTGCTAAGTTTACAGCAAAAAACTAAAATTGCCAGTTTTACGGGTTATTTCTGTGAATTTAACAGTTTTAAATTGGAGCCTGGGCTGCTAGTATGATACTGTAAAAACAACAGTTCGTTTTTTGCAGTGCAGTATAGAGATACAAAACTGAAGCTCTTTAAACATATTGCTCATTTTATTTTATGTGAGGAAAATGTATTACAATCGTTTTCTACCAAGATAATAGGTTTTACTATTGTAATATAAAGCATACTTTCTATACAGGATATTAAGTTTTCTCCATACTTGCTTTCGAAAAAACAAGATTTCGTCCTACCTTTCTTTTGAAGAAATCTCAAGGAAAAATGATTAAGCTATAAAATGGTGTCTTTGTAAATATGACAGACCTGAATAGTGATTAATACAGTGACGGAAAAGAGTCTGAACTCTCATTTAGAACGATATTTGCTCCTTAAGGGCAAAGAACTGATGAGTTGCTGGCGTGGGGTAAATGATCCTTTAGAGAGAGTCAATATTGACCAAAAAGGATTGAAGTCGATGCGTCAGAGAAACTTACGTTTGTTTCCTGAATAATTCGGGATAATAGCTTAAAGGAAACTGGAAATCATCAGTCGTGAATTCTATATTGCCCGTGGCAATGCTAGAATATGTATCAATTTAGGCATTTTTTCTGCTAAAGATACTTTAACCATTGGTAATAAATTAAACAACATTACATTACACCCCAGGGTCCCCCATACCTACCACAGATGTGGATTACCGGTTGACTAGGGCCCTGGAGACAATTCAGCCTCAGCTTTAGCAGTTGAAGCATATTTTACAAAGTATGAATTATTTTTGCTCACAATTTTTCTTTTGACAAAATTTTGAGTTTGTCATTAAGTTGTTTAATAGAAACGAAATAAAAAGTGTGTGCGACTACGTTATGGTTATAGCAAAACAAATCAGAATGGGAATGTTTTGTTCACAATCAGTAGGGGAGACTGGGGACGGTTGTGACGCGGGGCGGTTGTGACAGTCGTCATATTAGCTAAACCATAATTAATACCTGGTTGAAGCAAAGATAGAGAGTATCAGCATGTTTGTCTGAATGTGTGTCAAAGCATTGCGGTAGCCATCGAGCGACATTAACGCTAGCAGAGGGGTCGGTTATTTTTTAACAGTCAAAAGTAAGTTTTTTTGTTCGATGTCTTTTAGTAATTCCTGTTGAATGGGTACAGATAGAGAAATGAAAGCTTTCTCCCCGTTAGTAGTGAACCTTAATAGAGAAATAGCAGTGATTAGTTTTTATGTAGGCTATTTTGTATTGTCATGGCGATTGCTGTTTTCAAAAGTAGTGGATTGGGGTCGGTTGTGACAAATTGCGTGGGGACGGTTGTGACACCAGTAAAACATGTTTTTATCATATTTGATGCCAATAATACGCTTGGAGAAGACAGAAATAGGGCAGCGTGACCTAATGAAATATAAAGAAGCTTATAAAGAAGTGAAACTTTTTTTTTCTTTCGGACAGCTTTGGAAATGCAATGTTAATCGTAAGTCTGCTACGAAACATTCATTCGTAAACGCGATGGAGCTGGCCGGAGCTGTCACAATGAAAACAACGTGTGCATAGGTTATATTGCTCATAATAAAGTGCTTTTGAGCTTACATATACGCTGAAAGCAGATATGAGAGTAAAATGGCTACTGAGAAATGGTTCCGTTCATTTATGAATAGAAATGTTTCACGTCTGTTCGTGTAGCTCATGCAACTAGCCTTTCAAGAGTAACAAGCTTCAATAAAACAAATAAATGTGGAATCTTTCTTTGATACTTGAGAATTGTTATGAAAAGACACGGTTATGACCCACAGGATGTGCATAATGTTGCCAAAACAGACGGTACGAAATTCCAAAAACCTGATATTTTTGTAAAACTTGGTATAAGGCTACTTCAACTGAACGAGACACATTGTTAAATGTTAAACTTTCCCAGATAAAGGTTATGTTGAATTACGTTTAATATTACTTGAAATTAAAAGTGATCTAGACTGTTTTGCTGTATTTTTGAACTTGTCACAACCGACCCCAAGCACTGTCACAACCATCCCTGGGGTGGGGTCGGTTGTGACATTTTTTCCTTTTTTGTTTAATTTGGTCCTGTGAGTTAACTATTGTACTTAGGGAGCAAATTTTAGTGTTTATAATCAGGCAAATAAACACTTTAACATAAAAACAACTTTAAACCAGCTCACATTCATTGCTAAGGGATCTATGGGGGAGCAAATGAAAATTGTCACAACCGTACCCAGTCTCCCCTACTAACTAGTTCTTAAGTTATTTTATCTGTCATAATACCTGCTTTTTCCGCTTTTTAGTTGTACAAAAACTTGCTCAAAATTGTTTAAAATATGAGCCTTCCATAAAAATGCTGTTAACCTTACATCTTTATAGTTACATTAATTCTGAAGTAGAAAAAAAAATGTAAAATAAAAATTTGTCAGAATAAATTGAGGGTGTACACTGTACAACTTTGAACAAATAGTCTGTTCTTTACCACTTGTATTTCCTCCCTCAGTTTTTAAACTTAAGTTTGCTTACTGCTTTCGAATTAGCCTAAAACAATAACTTAAACTACAATTTTTCAGGCCGGCAATCAAAAATCATAACCTTTCTTTTTTTCATTTAATATTTTTAGTGAAAATCGAGCTTATGCAGATATGTTTTAGATTACATTTTTTTCATATATTCTACATCATTTTTGGGACTCTGCTTTATAATAAATAAGGCGTAAAAAATGACTTCTGTCTTTAATCCTTCGAGATGTTTTGTTCCTTTTAAGACTTTCCACATCCAAACTACTATTTAAAAATTATTGCAGATACGCAGTGCCCGTAGCAATCATCCATTATCCTATAAGATGAATTAAAGCTTAAAAGATGTGTTTGGATTACACCTTTCTAAGATGATGATAATGATGTCGTGTCTATGGATTGCTAAATATTGTCAAATGGTGAAGGACCGCAGCCACCAACTTCGATGCTTCAGGGCTGTAGATGGTTTCCTGCCGCATATCTCTATCTGGTAGCAAGCAGAGTTTCAAGATAGCTGCAGTAATGTTTGGGCATTCAAACACGTGTCTTGGTGTCAGTTGGGTCTCCGGGCAGTTCTTGCAGTAAGGATAAGTCCTTGTCCCGTCAGGAACCCTAGCAGCACAATCTCATCGGCCAATGATCGGCCATTCATCGAAACCCGATGAAATTCTCAACGGCCGATGATCGGATTTCGATAAGTTCTCATCGGGAATTGCTCCAATATGTCTCATTGGCCAAACAGAATCCGAGCAGCAAAATCCGATAAGTTTACGATGAGATTTGAATCAATTTACGAGCAGTGCAGTCCCGTGCCGATGAATTTAGGATCAATTTTGGATGAAAATACGATGTGATTTAGATCAATACGCGAGCAGTGCTGTTCCATGGCGATGAATTTAGGATGAAAAAACGATATGATTTAGATCAATATACGAGCAGTGTAGCTCGTGGCGATGAATTAAGGATCAATTTTGGATAAAAATACGATGATAGTTGGATCAATATACGAGCAGTGTAGTTCCGTGGCGATAAATTTTGGATCAAAATACGATGAGAGTTGGATCAATATACGCGCAGTTTAGTTCCGTGGCGATGAATTTTGGAACCCTTTTTTATTTCCCGCAACCAAGTGCGACTGGCCAACTCCAGCATCGAACCCGGGTTATCGCAGCGGAAAGCCAACGCCCTACCATCACGCCACCAAGTCTACGATTAATGAGACCAACACTGCATATTTAACGAAAATTTGAGATTGGGAAAATTTTCATTAGAAAATTTGATCATTACGACCTCTTTCCGATGAAATCTGTTGCTTGGCTTATTTTCATCGGGAAATTTGATTGGAAGTATATAGTTTTCCGATGAAACATAGCTCGGTTAATTTTCATCGAGAAATTTGATCGGAAGGATATCGGTTTTCGATGGAATATAGCTCGGCTAATTTTCATCGGGAAACTTGATCGGAAGGATATCGTTTTCCGATGAAATATAGCTCGGCTAATTTTCATCGGGAAATTTGATCGGAAGGATATCATTTTCCGATGGAATATAACTCGCCTTATTTTCATCTGGAAAGTTGATCGGAAGGATATCGCTTTCCGATGAAAAGTAGCTCATCGAAAACCGTGCTCGGATACTGATCGGAACGATGTCATCGTGCGTTACGGGATCAGTATACGAGGAATTAGTTGATCGGCCGAGCAAAATCCGATGAGTTAATGCTACTTGGGAAGTATCTTCATTCCCTTGTAATGCTCCGTTCTGAGTCGGGCGAGTGTGGTTGTGATGTCTATAGGGAAGTCGAAGTCGGTTATCAAAGGTTT